>JAJPUD010004391.1:155410-199436 GCA_023553655.1 Myrmecobius fasciatus | reverse complement strand
GGGTCTGTATGGATCCGAAAGAGATCATAAAAAAGGGGAAAGGACCCACATGTGCAAAAATGTTTGTAGCAGTCCTTTTTATAGTGGCAAGATCCTGGAAACTAAGTGGATGCCCATCAGTTAGGGAATGATTGAATAAGTTATGGTATATGAATGTAATGGAATATTATTGTTATATAAGAAATGATCAGCAGACTGATTTCAGAAAGGCTCAGAGAAACTTACATGAACTAATACTAAATGAAGTGAGTAGAACTAAGAGAACACCATACACAGCAATAGCAAGATTATGTGATGATCAACTGTGAAGGACTTGGCTCTTTTCAACAATGAGGTGATTCAAGGAAATTTTAATAGACTTGTGATTCCCATTCAGAGAGAGAACTATGGAGACTGAATGCGGATCAAAGCATAGTATTTCTACCTTTTTTTGTTGCTTTTGTTTGTTTATTTTTTCTTTATCATGTTTTTATTTTCCCCTTGGTCTGAGTTTTCTTGTGCAGCTTGACGAATATGGAAATAAGTTTAGAAGAACTACACATGTTTAACCTATATTGGATTGCTTGCTGTTCAGGGGAGGGAAGAGGGGGAAGAAAAGGGAAAAATTTGGAACATAAGATTTTGCAAAGATGAATGTTGAAAACTATCTTTGCATGTATTTGGAAATTATTTTAAAAAAAAGAAAGAAAAACACATCCATGAAAACCAGGACAATGTTGTACACAATAACAAGTTTATGTAATGATCAACTGTAATGTACTTAGCTGTTTTCAACAATGCACTATTGAGAACATCTCTGTATGTGAATGGCATTTTCATCCCAAGTCTATTAGAACTGCCTTGAATCACTGCATTTTTGAGGAAGAGCCAAGTCCATCACAGTTTATCATCACATAAACTTCTTGTTATTGTGTATAATGTTCTGGATTTCAACAATATATTTTGTCTTTTTTATTTTTCTTTTTTTGCTTGCTATTTGGGGGAGGAGGAAGATAAGAGAAAGGGAGAAAAAATTAGAATGCAAAGTTTTATAAAAATGAAATTGTAAACTATCTTTACATGTATTTGGAAAAATAAAATACCACTTTTAAAAAAGTATACTCACTCTTCGCTTTCATAGAATCACTCTTTTGCTTCAAAATAAAACTCGAACAAGCATGACTTCCTAAATAAAGCCTTCTTTGTCACCTCAATTGCTAGTGTCTTCCTCAAGCTATCTTGTATTTCAAGTTTTTTTTTGTTTTGTATTTATTCTTTGTGTACTTATATACATATTTTTCTCTCCTATTGGAATAGAGACTACTTGATTAGAGAGATTCTTTCATTGATTATATTTATAATTATAGTTGCATTGATCTCATTCTCAAGGCGGTTGTGAAGAAGGCACCTTGGGTCAGAATGGTTCTATTTAGAGGACTGCTAGAATTAGATATAAAACTTGATCAAATTACCCAAATTTTTCTTTTTCATAATAATAGCTTTTGATTTTTCAAAATACATACCAAGATAGTTTTCAACATTCACCCTTGCAAAACATTGTGTTCCAAATTTTTCTCCCTCTCTCCCTCCCTCCCCACCTTCCCCCTTCCTTAGATAACAAATAATACAATATAGGTTAAACATGTGCAGTTCTTCTAAACATATTTCCACATTTATCATGCTGTACAATAAAAAAAACAGATCAAAAGGGGAAAAATGAGAGAAAACAAACAAACATACAAACAACAACAAAGCTGAGAATAGTATGTTATGATCCACCTTCAGTCCCCATAGTCCTCTCTCTGGATGCAGATGTTTCTCTCCATCACAAGTCTATTGGAATTGGCCTGAAACACCCTATTGCTGAAAAGAGCCAAGTCTATTATAGTTGATCATCACATAATCTTCTTGTTGCTGTGTAATGTTCTCTTGGTTGTATTCATTTCACTTAGCATCATTTCATGTAAGTCTTTCCAGGCCTCTCTGAAATCATCCTGCTGGTCGTTTCTTACAGAACAATAATATTCCGTAACATTCATGTACCATAATTTATTCAGCCATTATCCAACTAATGGGCATCCATTCAGTTTCCAGTTTATAGCCACTACAAAAAGGGCTGCCACAAACATTTTTGCACATGTGGGGCCCTTTCCTCCTTTATGATCTCTTTGTGATACAGCCCCAGCAGTGCTCCAGTAGAGACACTGCTGGATCAAAGAGTATGCACAGTTTGATAGCCCTTTGGGCATAGTTCCAAATTATTCTCCAAAAGAGCTGAATCAGAAAAGACGCAAGTTTGAATTCTGGCTCCTGCACTTCCTAGTTATGTGATTTGGGGCAAGTCTCAGTTTTTCCTTCTTTAAAATGGAAATATATAATACTCATTACTTCTTCCCTCCAGAAGATTTAAAGGTATTACAAACAATTTTGTAAACCTCAAAATATTATAAAATAACAACAACAACAATAATACATTTTTTAAATGGCAAACAAATATCAACACACTTTATACTAGGCCCAGTGCAGGGAATACATAGGCATTGATTCTGCCCTCAGGGGGCCTTCCAATCTAGTGAAGAGAAAGATAATCATTATTTTGACACCATTATCTGTCTAAATTCAATAGCTTGTGCACCAACCACAAAACTAATCTGTATTACAAGGGGAACATAATCAGCAATCTAAAGTAGGAATGACTTGTGACTTCTAACTCTTCTAACTCATTTCTATTGTTATTCTAAAATTTAATTGAAGTCTAAGCAATATTTCACTAGAATTACATCAGGTTAGGGTTGTGGAATCAATTAATCAGCAAACATTTCTTGAGCTTCTATTATGTGTTAAGAAACAAGAAATAATAATAATAATCTCTTCAAATTCCTACCCATCATCTATAACCCAAGTGGAAGACAGTAGCAAAGTATTTATCAAATAGGACTCTGTGCATCTTGAGATCTCTTTCATTTGTTTTGCATGGTAACTCCCACACCATCTCCCCATTCAGAAGTTCCAAGCAGTTTTCTTATTTTATTTTTTGTTTTATGATGTTTAGGGTTTTTGGCTCATCATGTTATTCCAGGAGACCTATGGTCCTTAAGTTTTCTTTTGATTGAGACCTTTGATAATTTCTGGTTTCTTTCCTTATATTTCTTTTTTTGTTCATTTTCTGACTCCTTACTCTTTGATGTTGGATCCTTAAAGGCTAGAATTCAAAGCTGTCTCCTCCCTCAAAGGGGAATTAACTTTTTTTTTTTATCATTCTGTTACTTAGAGGGGTAGGGAACATAACTGACCCCAGCCAAATCCCAATCTCCTTTCTTTCAAGTGTGGTACAGACCCTCACAATGCTGGTACCCTGCTACAACTCTCGATCTTTAATCTGATTACTACCATAGCACAGCACAAGATACAGGACATACTCCGACATTCTTATACCACAACCTCCTCTGCAAGGTAAGAAAAGGGAAAGATGAGGAAAAAAGAGGGGCAGATAGAGATTTGTTGCTTATTGCCATAGAATGATGGTGTTAAGATAGGGTTACCATGCAGCAGAAACAAGGTAACTTCTAAGTATATCTCAGAATGCAAATACTTGGGTCAGAATGTCTTGCTCTGTCAATGGGGTAGAAGTGCTGAGGGATGTCATTAGGGACTCTACTCTTCTGCTGTTAACTCATTGGATTGCTACCTCATTAGACTTCTCAGTGTCTTAGCTTGTGGAAACAGCTGCACTTACTTTACCTCCTGTGGATCATTCTTATGTTGAGAATTTTGAGAGTTCATAAGAATTGAAGAAAATGTCTTATCTTCCATTTTGCTTATCCCATGATTATGCCCTGAGGTCTCTATGGTGGCTATGAAGGTCTGGAAGGAACTTTGAAACAGCAACCAAATGAGATCTGTAAATAGCACTAATTGTTAGCACCTTGGCCAATGTGCTCTTAGGAATCTATAAAAGATATGTTGCAAGCTGGTCCCACTCAGTACAATTGTAATTATCAGTTTGTCGTGGAGAGCATCACAGTGGTTAAGTAGTGTTCCTTTGTTTCTGGGACGGTAAGAAAGTAATCAGAATACCAATCCCCACCTGCTGGAATGCTTGAATGCAGTTAGCCTTGACCATGAAAGCAGACATACCACAGCTATACATGAAATAGCCTAAAGATATAAGCACATGTATTATGTGTCCTGCTACATCATGGCAGATCTAGAAGCAGATCTTACAGTTTCAGGGAAAGATATCATACTGCTCTTTGTAAACCCTAACCTAACTTCCAAGTTACACAACAAAATATTGAAGATCAATACAGGGTAATAAAAAGAAACAGATCCATTCCTGAATCCTGATTAGATAAAAATAAAAACAGAAATTGAGAAATTACTTAAATCTGATCCACACTCAGTTCCCACAGTCCTCTCTCTGGAGTGTAGATTTCTCTCTTCATCACAAGATCATTGGAACCAACTTGAATTATCTCATTGTTGAAAAGAGCCATGTCCATTAGAATTGATCATCATATAATTTTATTGCTATGTACAATGATCTCCTGGTTCTGCTTATTTCACTTAGCATCAGAGAAATTACTTAAATCTGAAGAGGGAAAAACTGGAAAAAAAACAAAGGCATTGAAAATCAACACAATATCAATTCCAGAAGAACTATTTAATGAGCCAGATGGCACAGGCAGTGCCAATGTCTCAAGTGGCTTTCAAAAAGAGATGGGCATACCTCATAACATGAAATTTCATTGTTCCTTGGGCAACATCCACATAAACTCAAATAAGAATATGTTGACAAATACTTTTTATTCTTGTGGGTTCATTTACAGAAATAGGAATTTATGATGACACACAGGATGAAATCTTTGCCACCAGAAATTAGTGAAATTAAGGACCCCAAAATTTATTGAACAATGATGATTCTGCAATAAAATGGGAGAAATCAAAGAGCCTATCACACTGCAGGTTGCAAAAATTTAAGCTGTAGCATACATAGAAAGACAAAATCTGGTGCAAAAATTATACACTAAGAATTGTCTATTCTGAATAAAGTAAAAAAAACCACACAAATAACCATCTTATAAATACAAACTGCAAAATATCCAAAAATTCAGCAAAGCTGTAATCAAGTATCATCAAAAACAAGACCAGTACTCATAAATGCCTAGACATAGCATTGATCCATAAAAAGGAAAGAATAGTGTTTTTAGTATAAAAATTATGTCAAATTCCCATACTCTTCAAACTACATGAAATGAAAATTTCTCTGAATAAAGCAAGGGAGTAGAAGAAATCAAAACCATGTAGGAACAGCATTAGATACCACCATCATTCCTGTCCTCTTATCTGCAATTGTTGCCCCAAAGATGTTTTCAGTGAGCCCACAGGATTACACTTATGCTCTCATTCAATTTCAAAAATGCAAGTTTTTTACCCATCTGCCACTAAATATTAAATATTTAAAAAATAATATTGGGAGAGTGATGTCATTGAATTGTCATCGAACTATTTCTATCTGAACTTCCGTAAAAAGATTAGAAAGATAACAATTATGAGTGGTGACTGATATTTATATAGGTCTTTAAGGGTTTGTAATTTCTTTTAATGTACATTATCTTAGTTAAGCCTCAAGCCTATGAAGTAAGTTAAGCCTGTAAGATGGTGACTATAAATATTATTACTTCCACAGATAACTTGTGACTTGTCCACAATCACACAGATATTAAATATCTTTTTAAGTAGTATTCAGTCTTTTAATTCTTTAACTTCAACCTATTCAATTATTCAGTGCCAAGCAGTATCTTTCTGACATTTTAAGCTTTAGTTGAATAAATACTAGAACCACAGAATTCAGGGCAGAGGAACCCAATTCAGGCATTTGGTTACATTACAATATAGTCTCTTACTATGGAAATTGCATAGCCTCAGAGAAATTTGTTTTCAACCAATACTCGCAGAACAACTAAACTATAAAATTGGTGAATGACATTCTTCCCCCCCAACCCCTACTGATAAACCACATGAAAAATTCATAGGATAACATGAATAAGAAACACAAAGGATGAGAAGGTCTAGATGGTTGTAATCTATATCTTTAAAGGGAGTATCATATGGAAGAAATCATAGGCTAACAATAAATTCATGATTATAACAATGTAAATAAAGATGATATTAAAAGCATAAGAAATGACATTAAATTCAGAGAGTAATCTTGGTTCCAAAGGAAATAAAAATGAAAGATTCATTTTTTCCCCTTTTGGTAGAAAAGTGGTAGGCAATAGATGCAGAATGTTACATATACAGCTATATCAAATGACATCATATGTAAATGATTTTGAAGCAAGGGACATGGCCATTTTCAAGATTGTGGAACCTGATGTCTATAATCTGACCTTCTTCTTCCATGGCAGAATAGCTTTTGCTTCTATATTCCAAGTGACAGAAACTTCACCACATTTATAAGGTAATCAGTTTCACTGCTAAATTGCTCTGATTATTAGGAAGTTCATCATTAAATTGAGTTTAAATTTTCTTCCTCATAACTTCTCCCTTTCCCAATCCTTCCTTGATCTATCTCTGGCACCAAGAAGAATAATCTCATCTCTTTTTCTCCATTTGAAGAGGACAACTCTTCAAATATTTAGAAATGATGATCATGTCCCACTTAGGGATACTTTGCATAAGACTTAACAACATGCCAACATTTGGGCTTTATGAAAATTAAGGACAACCAACATTAAGCACCTACTGTGTGGCCCTGTGCTAAATTCTGAGGATTTAAATAAGAAAAAAAAAAAGAAAAAGAATCCCTGCCCTCAAGAAATTTACAATCTAATGGGAGGAACACAACACACAACAGGAAGATGAAAAGGAAGGGAAGAGAGAAAGCATGTGGTCTGATGAAATGATGGAGAATTCCAAGGGAATGGTATGGCCTAGGTCATACATATTTAGCATGATAACAGATATTTAAAATGTTGTTTATAGATTTTTTTGGATCAGTGTTATATCTTCACTTCAACTGTTGACAACACTTCAACTGTGATGATGCCCCAGTTCTAATGCCATAATTTATTTTTAATTCTCAAGGATATTTTAGAGTTTGTATTGGCAGTACAGGAATGTTTTATTTATTTATAAAAGTTGGAGAGCTTCTGGTTTATAATTCTACACACTTGATCTTGTCTTTAGCAAGCAGATGCTTTATTACTAACATAGTCATAATAATAGTGGTAATAGTAGTATTTAGTATTATATAGAATTATTATTATAGATAGTAGTGAAGCAGAAAGAGAACTGGATCAGAAAGTATCAGGTATATTTTCTGGTCCTGGCCTTGCTATTTCCCCTTGTTGTGAAATTAAGAATATTTTCCATTTCTTTACCCAAATGTATACTGAATAACCCCTACCCTGACTCCTTTGTAGGTCAAAATCAAATGAGATATCACAGGGTAAAGTGCCTTGTAAATGTCAATATGTAGCAAGCCCTGAACTGGAAGTTAGAGAACCTGGTTTCAAGTCCCACATATAACATATCATTCCAATGTGAACTTAGGCAAACCATTGAGACTTTCCAAAACTTAATTTTTTCCCTCTAAAATGGAAGCAGACTAGACTAATTCTAAGATTAAAATCTTTTCCACTTAGACAGTCTATGATCCTGTGACTCTGATTTCCCAGGCAGTTGGAAGGTTTTTTCTTTATGCATTCATTCATTCATCTATTCATTCATTCATGCAGCTGGTCATGAGGGCTCATACAGTAAGGGCCCAGGCTTCTCCCCTCACCATGATATCCAGAGGCTGATGCAAAAGACTGGTTCTACAGACAATTTTCAGATGATGAAATTAAAACCATCTCTAGTCATATGAAAAGTTGCTCCAAATCACTATTGATCAGAGAAATGCAAATTAAGACAACTCTGAGGTACCACTACACACCTGTCAGATTGGCTAAAATGACAGAAAAAGATAACAATGAATGTTGGAGAGGATGTGGGAAAACTGGGACACTAATACATTGTTGGTGGATCTGTGAACGGATCCAATCATTCTGGAGAGCAATTTGGAGCTATGCTCAAAAAGTTGTCAAACTGTGCATACCCTTTGACCCAGCAGTGTTTCTACTGGGCCTATATCCCAAAGAGATCTTAGAGGAGGGAAAGGGACCCACATGTGCAAGAATGTTTGTGGCAGCCCTTTTTGTAGTGGCTAGAAAATGGAAATTGAAGGAATGCCCATCAATTGGAGAGTGGCTGAATAAATTATGGTATATGAATGTTATGGAATATTATTGCTCTGTAAGAAACGACCAGCAGGACGATTTCAGAGAGGCCTGGAGGGACTTGCATGAACTGATGCTGAGTGAAATGAGCAGAACCAGGAGATCATCATACACAGCAACAACAGTATTACATGATGATCAATTCTGATGGACATGGCTCTCTGCAACAAAGAATTGTCTCAAACCAATTCCAATTGTTCACTGAAGAAAACCATATACACCCAGAGAGAGGGATATGAAATATGGACCACAACATAACATTTTCATGATCTCTGTTGACATTTGCTTGTATTGTGTTGCCTTTCTCTGATTCTTTTTTTTTCTTGTAGATAGGATTTTTCTCGCATAACTTCTCAAGCACTTCAACATTATTAACATGTAGTGATCTTCCTGCCATCTAGGGGAGGGGAGGGAACTGGGGGTAAAATTTGTAATGGAAAGCTTTGTAAAGATCAATGTTGGGGAACTACTCATATATATGTTATACAAATAAAAAGCTTTAATAAAAAAAAGTGTTCTAAAAAAAAAGACTGGTTCTAGAAAAGATTTATAGCCTTTTGTACAGCTGGACTGAACTCATTCCCTCTCAGGGTCCACAGAGTTGTTAAGTCCTTCTACTGATTACTTTTATTGACTCCATTGGCATTCTGAGGCCTGAACTAATTTCCCAGTCCTAGGAAGGAAGGGATGGGACAACCAACCTTGAAACATATTTTAGATAAGATCTTAGAAAATACATGAGGAGGGTCCTGTTTAATCTTAAATTTTAGTTTTTGGGGGTTTCATTAACTCCTCTCATTAACAGAAGCTTTGTTCTTATGAAAAAGTACCTGCTAGAAACCTTGGGGAGAGGGAGCTACTCCCCAGAAAGGCACATCCTCACCTGACTCATTAATCACACTAAGGTAAAATGTCTTTATTCCTTCCTGGACATCCCTCAAAGGAGGGATAAAGTTGCCTGGCCAGGCAGCCCAGCTGTCTGCAGGTACACGGACTGTTGTGGCTGAAGCTTTTTTCCAGGGAAGAGGGAGATAGACAATTGTTAATAAGTTTGATATTTTAAAATACCATTCATAGATGGGACCGACATGGAGTGCCTATTAATAGCATGGCCTTTATTAGCACCATGAAGTTCAACCTTTTCAACCCCAGTGCTTGTTCATTGGTGTCCATAATAAATATTCATTGAGCCTTCCTTATCAGTGACTAGCCATCAGCTCTCCCACTCTGCTTGGTCAGCACTTTTAAGAGAGCTTACTTCTCTTATAATCTCAGAATAGCAAAATAAGGCATGGGAGTTTGGGTTCATGAGGTTGGCTGGGTTTAAGACAAAAAGCATACACTATAAAGCTAGAAGTTGTCTGTGTCTGAGTCATAACCTTGCCTCGTCTATAAACTCCATGAGACAGAGGCTAAATTATATACATGTATACATACACACACATACATATACACATATACATATATATATATACATATACCTACACAAAATAGATAAGTGGTAGTGGGTATTTGGTACAGAGGGCTGGCCCTGGAGTAAGGAAGAATCATTTTCCTGAATTCAAATCTGGCCTCAATACACTTACTTGCTGTGTCACTTAACTTATTTGCTTCAGTTTCCTCATCTATAAATGAACTGAAGAAGAAAATGGCAAACAATTTCAGTATCTTTGCTAAGAAAACCCCAAATAGGGTCACAAAGAGTCACACATGGCTGAAAATGACTAAATACCACCATATATATACATATAAATATGCATATATAAGAAACATGCACACACATACATTAAAATGATTATCTACATGGAGATATAGATATCTATCTCTACATATATATAGTACCTATATATTTATAGATAGAACTAGAGAGATATCTTGAAAGTTGAATGACCTCTATTGTCTAGCATAGTGCTCTGCAAATGTGTAATCAATAGTTTTATTTTAAATGAATGAACTTTAGAAATTATCTTTCATCTTCTTCACTTATCAGATTATCAATTATCATCCAACTTCTTCAATTTCAGATAAGGAATCTATGGTCCTAAGAAGCTAAGTAATTTTCCCAAAGTTAATAAACAGTAAATAGCAAAGTCAGAATTTAAACCTAGGTCCTTTGGGTATGAGAGAGACAGCATCATATGTTTTGTTCCCTTTCTCTAAATGCACCAATAATTTAAACTCTTGGTGGATTTTAGAGTATCAGAGATCAGAATTCCAGTACAATCAGTGGAAAGAATTAGAAATCATAGGAACTTTTCCCTGTGAGGAATGCTGACTTTTTCCCCTATCATTCAGACTGATCCTATGACTGGTGTGTAGCAGTTGAACCCTGACAAACAGTGAACTCATTTATCTCCCCATTAGATTGTCATTGTTTACACTTCAGCACATAGCCCTAGTGAAGTTACACTGGATCTGTTCCAAGATACCATCTTCTGAATATACCAGAGAATAGTTTCTTGCTTGGGAGAGTTGGCAATATAACCTACATTGTGAAACTTCAGATCTCTTCTGCTCTGATTCTGTTTTGAAGATTTGGCCATAAATAGACTATAAAAAGATGTAAAGTGGTGTCAAATGACCTAGGATGGAATTCTACTTACAAGTTGTATCACTTTGATCAAATCTCTTTGACCTTCAGACTCTTTCTCTGTAAAATTAAAGAACTGAAGCCCATAGTTCTTGCTCCTATGATCTAGGGTTTATTTTATTAAACTTAGGTTTAAAATCTAGCTCTGCTATTTACTGCTTGAGTGACTTTGGGAAAATTACTTAGCTTCTCAGAGCCATAGATTTCTTGTCTATAAAATGAAGAAGTTGGATGATAATTGATAATCTGATAAATGAAGTTGGAAGATAATTTCTAAAGTTCATTCCTTTAAAATAAAACAACAGCTATTAATAATACATTTGCAGAGCAAATTTATTGCCAATGTCCTTTTCAATATTCCTATGATTCCTTTCTAGCCCCTCTGCAATTACATGATGCCAGACCCACAGTTTCTCATATCTGAATTCTCTTCTTATCTGGGTTCTTGCATGCAGTCTCTTGGGTAATCCTGGGATTATAGGATTTTGGAGCTGAAAGGCCTTTAACTCCACAATCACCATTCAAGTCTTCTTTCACCTTTTCTCCCCTACTCCCTTATATACACTGACTTCCTTATTTCTTTAAGAGATTTCAGAGAAAAAAGAGGAAAGAACTGAGGATTGAGTCTTAGAGAATACCCTTGAAGAGTGAGAAGGGGAAGAACAACAAAAGTGATAGTTAAGAAATGATTGGATATCTAGGGAGAAGAAAGTTTTAAGAAGGAAAGGATAAGAGAGAAGTTCAGAAAGTGTACCTCACTCCCTTTTTTGGGATGGTGAAAGACTATGGGTGTGAAATATCACTTAAATTGGCAGACAGTTAATGTATTGGATGGCTGTACTAAGCTACTTTTTTCTTCCTTTTTTTGAATGTTTATACAAAGAATGGCTTATTAGGTTGAAAGAATAAATATATTCAGAAATTAGAATATATAAAACCCAAAGGTAGCAGGGAAAATCAGATTTAAGAATTTTAAAGAAGGAAGAAATAGAAAAGTGTTAAATTTCTCAGATAGAAGAGATCAACTGAAGAAAGGTCATAGATTCTAAATTAGAAGGAACTTTATAGGCACTTAGCCGAAAGCCCCCTTTTACAATTGAGGAAACTGAGATTAAGTAATTTGTCCAAAGTCAAAGAAACACTAAGTGACAGAAGAGGATTTTCACTTTGGTCATCTGACCCCCAAATCTAACAATTCTATTTTACTGCACACAGATTTTGGCAACAAGGAAGTCATTGGTGATCTTAAAAAAATAAAATAGTAGAAAAAGATACATACATTGAGGAGCAAGAAGTTTAGCAATGAGAGAAAGAAGAAAATTAGAATAGTACCTAAAAGGAGTAGCAATCAGCAATTAATAAGCATGTTATTAACAAGCACTTATTACATGCCAAGAACTATGCTAAGCACTGTGATCACAGAAGAACTTAGGTCCCTGACCTCAGGGAGCTTGCATTCTACTAAAAGAAACTTGCTTTTTTATAATCCTCTCTGAGTCAAGGGAAAATAGGAGAGACTTGTTGGGAGGCCAAAGACAAGGAATCAATATAAAGAAATAAATTCATGATGTTGGGAAAATAGAGAAAGAATATGGAAGCAAGGACTTGATGAAGATAGGTGGCTGAAGGGAAGTATCAATAGCTTGCCTTGAAGGGATGGAGAAAGGAGGTTAAAGAAGAGTGATAGAAGAAAAAACATATTGATGTGGAAAAGAAGGAATAATGAGAAGTTGAAATGGCATCTCTTAGCTAGCCTTATCCTTAAGACATGTAAGAAAGGAACCGACCTCCCTAGACTATGATTGAGCACTTGTCAAAGGAGAATGGGAGGTTTGGTACAGCTCTCAGTCAGGAACTCATCTCTATTTCCTCTTCTGTAATTTCACATGGGAGGTTAGTGAGGGTAACATGAAGGTTATTGAAAAGAAGTACTGACCTGGGAGATAAATCTGGACTTTCAATAACAAAATACCTAGGGATTTTATCTGTTTAAAAAAAAACCTCATTAACTGAATTTGATACAGATAGAACTTAGAGAAAATATCATGATGGATGGATGTAAAAGACCTTAAATTTTCAGTAAAATGGAGATAACTGCTAAGTTAGCACTCTTCTAGTTCTAGGTATCACGAATAAATGACTTGTGAGTTTCTTTTCATTGTCGACAATCTATATATTTTTAAACAGGATGAAAAAAGCTATTACCATAAAATAATAAAGCTGATGAGGTAAGGGGCTAATCCTTAAATAATAATTGTAGAAAATTATATAGTCCTTTAAGATTTGCAAAATACTTTACATATGTTATATCAAATGACCTTTTTAGAAATCCTGTCACAGACATCATTAGGACTCTTTTACAGATGGTGAAACTTAGGCTGCAATAGGTTAAATGACATCTCTAGTCACACAGCTAGCAGATATCTGAGTTGGTAGTTTAAAGCCTAACTTCCTGACTCCAAGTCAATCATGTTATCCATTGACCATGCTGCCACTGAAGACCCCAGGCACTAACTAAGCATCTCTATAAGCATTAAGGAATAAGTAATGGGAGGTGAGGCCTGGAACCTGCCTCTGGCTGGGGAAGAGAAGCTGATAAAACAGATTTTTCAGAGCACCAGAGCAGATAATAATGTAATTAGAGACTATACAGCTATTAAAAGTTGACAATGTATCAGGCTCAAAGAGAATGCATCATGAAAGAGAGAAAGGAGGAATGATAAAGCCTTGAGAGAACTGACTGAGGGCATGAGAAGTCAGGTGGAATGCAGGATGCAATTGAATGGACAAAATCTAGATTTCCCAGAGGAAAAACTGGGAATAGCAATAAACATTATTGATCTTCTTCCCTATTCTTCTTCTAGGTAAGGAATCCTTAACCTGAACTTTCTGAACATTTTTTTTCCTGATTTGATAATTGAACTTCTGTATAATTAAGTTTCCTTCATAATTCTGTGTATTTTATTTTTTGTATTTAAAACTTTTATTCTGAAGAGTCTAATAGACTTCCCCAGACTGCCAAGGAGAATACATGACACACAAAAATAGTTAAGAACTCCAGGTCCAGACCAGGAGTCCCTGGGTAGGGACTACATCTTATTTCTCTATGCCTCTCCCAACTTTGTTACATATCAGAGCCTTCAAAAATGCTTAGTGTATTAAACAGATGCCTTCAAAGCTAACTCAAAGGGAAAGGAACCCACATGTGCAAAAATGTTTGTGGCAGCCCTTTTTGTAGTGGCAAGAAACTGGAAATTGAAAAGATGCCCATCAATTGGAGAATGGCTGAATAAATTATGGCATATGAATGTTATGGAATATTATTGTTCTGTAAGAAATGACCAACAGGAGGATTTCAGAGAGGACTGGAGAGACTTGCATGAACTGATGCTGAGTGAAATCAGCAGAACCAGGAGAACATTATACACAGCAACAAGACTATACGATGATCAATTTTGATGGACATGGTTCTCTTCAACAATGATGTGATTCAAACCAGTTGTGCTGCGATGAAGATAGTCATATACATCCAGAGAGAGGCCTGTGGGAACTGAGAGTGAACCACAACACAGCATTTTAACGCTTTCTGTGAATATTTCCATGCATTCTGTTTTCCTTCTTAGGTTGTTTTTTTCTTCTTCTCTTTCTAGATCTGATGTTTCTTGTGCAGTAAGATAACTGTATAGATATGTATACATGTATTGTATTTGTCATATAATTTATCCTATCTAGCATGTATTAGATTACCTGTCATCTAGGGGTGGGGGGAAGGAAAGGAAAAGCTTGGGAAAAAAAGTTTTTTTGCAAAGGTCAATGTTGAAAGGTCACTCATGTTTTGTAAATAAAAAGCTTTATTAAAAAAAAAAAACAAAGCTAACTCAAAGCCCATTTCCTCTAGGAAGCTTTGCTCAGGATCTGGCATCTCCTCTAAACTCTTAGACTATCTACTATATCATTCAAATTGTCCAAGATTTCCAGTCTCTTGAACTACATGCGGAGCTCTTGCTCTCCTTTTCTTCCCTATCTTACTTTCCTCCATTTCAACACAGATGTTCAAGATCCCCAAAGATAGGACCTGTGGTTGCTGAAGGCTCCTCATCCTTGGTCTGGGCCAGGCTGTGAGTTCTTTGAGGAGACCATGGTCTATAGTGAAACTTTGCCATCCTTTATGGCAATGTTTAGAATTGTTCCTATGCCTTCCTAACTAGAATTCTCTGAGAGTCCTTCTCTCTCACCTTAGACTTAGAACTTCCAAAGGGGAGGCTGAATGAGTCCCTCACAAACCTTAATTTGTACTCCCACACTGGGAGCTCCCTGAGGACAGCACATGGATCTGTCCCTCCTCTAACTTCCTAACAAAATCTCCTTAAGGACAGAAAAGTCTGAAGGTGTTAGAACCAATTCTAATAGGCCAAAAGTAGCTCCCATACGAGAGACCTGAGAGGAACAAGGCCAAGTATTCAAAGCCACTTCTAACTGGCCTATATCCAGGTATAGAGCTTTTCCTACTGTACTACATTATATAATATAGGAAAAAAACATATTGGGGAGACATAAGAATTGGGAGTGGTTTGGAGATCAGGGAAGATGGCAAAGATTAGTACTGGGGAATTAAGAAAAATATCATAGAGGAGGAAAGTTGTACTTTAAAAAATGGGGAGAAACTGAACAAGAAAAGAGGAGAATTATCAAAATTACAATTTCAAGTGACTCCAACAGTAATAAAAAGGTTTATGGTGGGAGAAAATAAATTTGAGCATATTCCCAATAATGACTTGCTCCAGAAAGGTAACATAAAAGATTATAGGCAGTCACATGTTAGATTTGGCTAAGACTAAGGTACTTTAAAAATATTTGAATTATGTTGTTTTCCAAGTTTTTTTCATCCAAAATTGTTTCTAAAAATTGTAATATGAAAATTTTAACCAGATTGGAAAAAGCCCCGAATTCAGAGGCAGGAGAGCTGGAAGAACTACTTTTTATACTTATTCACTGTGTGGTCTCCAGTGCCGTCAGGGTCTCAGTTTACCTGTATATAAAATGAGGAAATTGAAGGAAAAGGTTCTTAAGGTTAATTTCAACCTAAATCCTATGAATTTTCCAAAGGCAAATGTTTCACTGACACCTTTGAACACAGGACAGCTGTTAGATTAGCCACATGTTTGTCCTCAGGAATATGTGCTATAAATAATCAATTAGCCAATCATCAAGTGTTGATTTATTTTCTGCTGAGTTCTGTGCTAAGTGCCAGAGGAAACAGGGATTGCAAACTGGGTTCCTACCCTGAGGGATCTCATAGTCTGGCAGGAAAGATAAGCCACTGACACTGATAAATATGCTAAATAGACAAAGAAAGTTACCTGATAATTGGTAAATTAACACAAAGAATCTCAAAAGTACCTAACACTCATCTTGTCCAACTTGAATCTGAAGTATGAATCCCTTCTAGGACTAATAATAATAACTTACATTTCTTTAGAATAAGATTTTCAAATTTCTTTTTTTGTAACAACCCAACACCTCTATTAAGTAACTATAAAGCCTATCTTCTTGAAGACTTCCAAATATAGGGACCTCACTATTATGGCCACTCAGTTCATTTGGGGTAGCTCAAATTCTTATGAAATTTCCTTTCCTTTCCCTCTTCCCTTAAAACTAAAGCATTACATGTATTACACATTTACATTTTTAAAGTGAAGAAACTAAGATTCAGAGAGATTGGCGCAAGAAGAGGCAGCTAGAAAGTGATTTGAGTTCAGCACACTAGATAGAGCATGCAGTGTGGAGTTAAGAAGACACATCTTCCTGAGTACTAATCTGACAGACTCTGGGCAAGTTACTGAACCATGTTTACCTTAGTTTCCTCAACTGTAAAACGAACTGGGGGGGGAGAAGGGGGACGGAGCCAAGGTGGCGAACTGCAGACATCATTTTCTGTGAGCTCCTCTGATCTTCCCTCAGACCCAGAACAAATTAAGCCTCTGAACTGGTTCTGGAGTGAGGGCTCCATCAAACACCTGGAGTACAACATACTTCTATCAAAAATTTACCTTGGAAGAACTTCAGAGCAGGTCTGTTTCAGACGGACAGGGGATCAGCAGCTTGCCGTGCTCAGGCACCAGTGAGCAGCCAGGGTGGGAGAACGGGGCTGGGATGGAATGTGCCAGATTCTAGGAACCCAGGAAGTCCCTGGGAGACGCTTGGGCCACTTTCCTCTGCTTGCGGGCAGGTGCTTTGGCAGATCTGCCTTGGTAAAGGGTGAATTGAGAGTAGCTGGGAACATGGACCTGGCCTGACCAGCCCTGCACTGGAAGTCAACTACGCGAACTTCCCCAGGGCAAATTGAAGCAGCTGCTGGTCCCCTGCTTGAATCAGACCTCAAGCTCTAAAAAATGAGTAAGAAGCAGAAGAGAGCTCTCACCATAGACAGCTTTTATGGAGTAAAAGAAGGGCAGACCCCAGATTCTGAGGTTCCTAAAGGGAAAGCAACCCCAGAGGAAGCCACAAAAGCAGACATCAGCTAGTCCCCATTTCACAAGGCTTTCCTGGAAGATTGCATAAAGAATCTCAAAAGAGAGTTAGAAGTAAAATGGGGAAATGAATTGAGATCAGTGCAAGAAGGATATAATGCCCTGAAAAAGAGATATGAAAAACTGAAAAACAAAATTGGTGAATTGGAAACAGTCACCAACTCACTGGAAAATAAAAATAGTGAATTGGAAAAAGACAACAATTCACTGAAAAATAAAATTGGCAAAATGGAAAAAGAATGCAATGAACCAAAAAATTCAATTGGCCAGTTACAAAAGGAGCTAAAAAAGGTAACTGAAGGAAATTATACTTTAAATGACTCAATAAGACTTCAAGAATCAGTCAAACAAAAACCAAAAAAATGACAAAATAGAAGAAAATATGAAATATCTCCTAGGAAAAACAACTGACTTGGAAAACACATCTAGGAGAGATAATCTAAGGATTATTGGACTTCCCAAAAGCCATGATGAAAAAAAGAACCTAGATGCTATCTTCCAGGAAATCATGAAAGAAAATTGCCCTGATGTTTTAGAATCAGAAGGCAAAATTGCCATTGAAAGAATTCACCGATCACCTCCTGAAAGAGACCCCAAAATTAAAACCCCAAGGAATATCATGGCCAAATTTCAGGACTATAGCACCAAGGAAAAGATATTGCAAGCAGCTAGAAAGAAACAATTCAAATACCGAGGAACTATAATTAGAATCACACAAGATCTGTCAGCTTCCACATTAAATGATTGAGGGGGCTGAAATCAGATATTCCAAAAGGCAGAAGAACTTGGATTACAGCCAAGAATAAGTTATTTTGTAATCACCACATATTGACTCTCCATATTCAATCTATCAACAAAGGATAATTATGGGTACTCCCTCTACCATTATAGATTGCAAATTCTCTTTAACTTGGCATAGTCTGGTCCCTATTAGTGTCAATAACTCATCCCCATATTCTTAAGGTTTCAGATATGAGAGAACTGTGGAAGAGGGATAGGTGTGGAAGGAACTATCATGAATTCTATTTGGGGTATATGAAGCTTACAATGCCTGCAGGATATCTGGGTTAAAACCTCAAGAAGGTGCCAAAATTCAGGAGAGATATTATGACAGAGTATATCATCCCTTGTTATACAACCATGTTGTATAACAACCCATGTTGCCCCTTGTTGTACATTCAAAGATCACTTTTTCTGAGATCAGTTGAGCAAGGAATGATCACATTTTGATCATAGCAATTCTACAAAACTATGTTGATAGCTATGTCTCAATTAATGCAAATAAGGAATTTTCCTGAAGTGTCTGCATTATTTGAATTCATACTGCATTTCCATTGAGCTGGAATGAATTATTATATTTTTACATGACTATAACTTTAAATATTGCAAATTTTAATTCAATTGAGCACTTGAAGGGATGAGTTATTGACACTAATAGGGACCAGACTATGCTAAGTTAAAGAGAATTTGCAATCTATAATGGTAGAGGGAGTACCCATAATTATACTTTGTTGATAGATTGAATATGGAGAGTCAACATGTGGTGATTACAAAGAGACAGAATGGCTTTCTCAAGTACCCGTCATGCCATTCTCACTTTATCTCTTTTTTGACAGTAATGTTAAATAAGTAGATGCAGGGAATGCTAAGAATATATATTCCATAGGTTTTAGTGTAAGGATGGGCATTGATTGAATCAATCAATAAGTTACCCCACCCCACTTAAATTAACTAACAAGATGCAATGCCCTGATAGTGTAATCTTGCAAGAACACGCCTATTGAGTCAATCAGTCAAAAGTTTTTAGAATAGGTGCAAAAAGTCATTTAGAAGGAAAGTCAATTTAGAAATTCTTGAAAGTCTCTGGATGTGGAATGTTATTGCTCTGTAAGAAACGACCAGCAGGACGATTTCAGAGAGGCCTGGAGAGACTTGCATGAACTGAGGCTGAGTGAAATGAGCAGAACCAGGTGATCATTATACACAGCAACAACAGTATTACATGATGATCAATTCTGATGGACATGGCTCTCTGCAACAAAGAATTGTCTCAAACCAGTTCCAATTGTTCACTGAAGAAAACCATATACACCCAGAGAGAGGGATATGAAATATGGACCACAATGTAACATTTTCATGATCTCTTTGATATTTGCTTGCATTGTGTTGCCTTTGTCTGATTTTCTTTTTTTTTTCTTGTAAATAGGATTTTTCTTGCACAACTTGTGAAGTATTTCAACATTATTAACATGTAGTGGACTTCCTGCCATCTAGGGGAGGGGAGGGGACTGGGGATAAAATTTGTAATGGAAAACTTTGTAAAGATCAATGCTGGGGAACTACCCATACATATGTTACACAAATAAAAAGCTTTTAAAAAAAAAGAAAGAAAGTCTCTGGATGAAATGTGATGCTAAGCAAGAAAATATTTGGATTGTTTGAGCAAAATTGATCATACCTTGGAGCCTATATAACACCAGAGTATTGGTTTAAAAAAATTGGCATTCCTCATGTTCAATAACTTATCATTCCAGTCAAGTCCTTGGTTAAGAATATCCCAGCAGAATAGTCCAAGGGAATTTCATGAGAACTTGTATGAAGGGGAGGAAAAAAAACTTTCAGCAACTAGAGTCAGTGAGTTATTCCTTTGCTACATTTGTTCCCTAGATTTGAGCCCATTTCCCTTTAAATTCTGTATGTTCTGATGGGATAGTATATCATATACTTCTCAGGGGATAGTTTGTACTAACTGTACTTACTCTGCCCCCTTATTAAATAGATATTTATAACTCCTTAAGGCTCCTTAAGTAGATTCTCATCTAATAACCTTACGGAAGGAACATTGGGAGTTTATGAGCTATAGCTTTAGGTTATTCCTAAAACTTGAGAGACAGAAGTTTATCTCTGGGGATCCAGCCTACCAGTGTGAGTAGGAATTGGAAGCATAGCCTCACAGTGAGTGTTACCTTAGCAAAACTTGGGATCAAGTTTATCACACTGTTCTTAAGGAGAAAATGGAGACTCCTGGTTTGATGAGAATAAAGTCACATAGGTTTAGATTCAGTTTGATGATCAAGCTTAAAGTGCACTTATTAATGGTTAAATGTTAATGTGGCAGGAAGACTCCAGTTGAGTACTCAGGAATTCACATTGAACTGTTTAACATTTTTACCAACAGCTTGGATAAAGGCAGAGATGATGTGACCGTCAAATTTGCAGCTAACTGGAATGTATAGAAAATGTGCTGGATGACAGAGTTGGGATCCAAAAAGAGCTTAACAAGTTAGAGCACAGTACTGAATCTAGTAAGCTGATATAAAAAGTCTTGAACTTGGGAACAAAAAAATAACTTAAAGAAATCATTGCTAGATAACAGCTATTCGAAGAAAGGTTTGGGAATCTGAGTGTTTCAAAAGGCCAAAATATATCAGAAGTCAAAATCTAATGTAATCTTGGACTGCATTACAGACATTGTTACTTCCAGGAACTGGGAGGTAACTGTCCCATCATACTTTATCTTTGTTAATTTCAAAAGCTTGTTGTATTAATTTCGGGTGTCTTTATCTAAGAAGAACATCAAAAAAATTCAAGTGTCCAGAAGATGAACATGATAATGAGAGGCCTTCAATTCATAACAATGAGCATTGGTTGAAGGAACTAAACACAGTTAGCCTGAAGAAGGCCCAGTGGGGACAAGATAGCTGCTTTCATATTTTTGAAGTTCTTTATTGCAGAGAATAACTAAACTCATTCTGTTTGTCCCCAAATATAAAAATCAGGAGTAACGGGTAAAAGCTGCAAAGTAGTCAATATATGCTTGAGACTTGGAAAAACTCCCTAACTATTAAAGCTACCTCAAAGTAGAATGTTCTGCCTCCAAAGGTGGAGAATTTCCCCAATTTGGATATCTTTAAGAAGAGGCCAGATTACTCTTTATTGGATGTGTTGCAGTAGGTATTTCTTTCATGTATGGGTGGCAAGGCATAGTGGGTAAGTAAATGACTTCAGATTCAGGAAAACCTGGCTTTAAGTTCTGTTTCTAATCTATATTCTGTGTGTGATATTGGGCAAGTCATTTAACCTATTGCTATTCTAGGTTATATATTGCAGAGAAGTTTCTGACTTGCTTAATAGAAGGATTTTCATGTTTCATGAAATGACAGGATCAATCCATGACTCTATTCTTTTGTATTTAGGCTAGACTAATTGACTATGGAGGTCCTAGCCAAATCTCAGATTATATGCTTCTGTGATATAAGATTACCTTAATTTTTTTGGCTTCCACATCACACCATTCATTACTATTAAACACATAGTCTCACAGTATAGGCAGGATTGGGTGGATGAGAAGAGTGGATAAAGTATTCTATGTAGTAAGAACAGCATGAGCAAAAAAATTAGAAATGTGAATAAGTGAAATGACCTGAAGGAATAGCAAAGAGACCAGTCTGGTTAGATGGGATGGCCTATATAAGTAATAAGAGAGAAAGCCAGAAAGGAGAAGATAAAGCCAAACTTTATTTTTTTTATTAAAGCATATGTTTTGCAAATAAAAAGCTTGGTCATAATGTATTATCCTGGGGATGACTTTCTGTAATCTTGTTGCTAATATTTTATTTAAGATTTTTGCATCAATGTTCATTAGGGAAATTGTTCTATAGTTTTCTTTCTCTGTTTTCACCCTACCTGGTTTAGCTATCAGCACCATATCTGTATCATAGAAGGAATTTGGTAGAAAACCTTCTTTCCCTATTTTTTCAAAAAGTTTATATAGTATTGGAATTAATTGTTCTCTAAATGTTTGGTAGAATTCACATGTAAATCCATCTGGCCTTGGAGATTTTTTCTTAGGGAGTTGATTAATAGCTTGTTCTATTTCTTTTTTTAAAATGGGGTTATTTAAATAATTTATTTCCTCTTCTGTTAACCTGAACAATCTATATTTTTGCAGATATTTCTCCATTTCATTTAGTTTATCAAATTTATTGGCATAAAGTTGGGCAAAGTATCTCCTAATTATTGTAGAGCCAAACTTTAAAAAGCCTTGAATCCTAGACTGAATTATATACCACAGAAATAACATGGTGCAGTAGATATATAATCAGGCTTCCTGGGTTTCCTTTTTCCCTTTGCCACTGGGAAACTTTGGGAAAATGGCACTGAAAGAAAAATCAGCCAAGGCTATTCATGAGAAGAGGAAGAAGATGTATGGGTGGGGATTCCAGATATTATGAAGATGAATTTCAGGCCTCCCCAGTGTGCATCCTTGAGTTTGACCAATCTTCCCTTAGGGGTATGGGAATGACTGAGAATTCAGGCAACATATAGAAACACTTGATTCACTCAGCCAACAAGAAAGAGAGAATACTGAGTCTTACTATTAAAACTCAGAGTGAACCTAACATTTAAGGTGTCAAAACAAATCCCTGGTATACAAAAAGGCAATAATTGGCACAATTTAGATGGTGCAATGGATAAGAGTGTCAGGCTTGAAATCAAGAAGACTCATTTTCCTGATTTCAAATCTGGCCTCAGACACTTCCTAGCTATGCAAATCTGTGCAAGTCACTTAACTCTGTTTGCTTCCGTTTCCTTGTCCATAAAATGAGGTAGAGAAGTAAATGGTAAACCATTCTAGTATCTTTGCCAAGAAAACCCCAAATATGGCCATGAAGAGTCTGATAGAAATGGAAACAAATGAAGAAAAACAGAACATCCAGTAATATCCATACAGGAAAAGAGGAAGGATGGAATGAAGAAATGAGTTCACAGCCTTAGATAACATCTAGGAGTAGGAGTAGGGGGAATTACTCTTTGTTAGCATGGGGCTCTGGGTAAATTATCATTGCTCTCTTAACCTCATTTTCCTCATCTGTAAAGTGGGGACAATAATGTTTATACAATCTTCGTCACTAGGTTGTACAAAACTCTCTGTAAACCTTATAACACAATAGAAAGAGGACTGATTTTGTTGATGTTGTTGCTACCATGCAGCCCTCCTTTTATGAAAAAAAAAAGTAATTGTCTTTCCATCCTGAGAAAGAAGTAGCCCAGGTGGTCAAGAGGTTGCCATGAATTAATTATGAAGAATGATGAGCTAGAATAGTACTTGAAAGCTTAGAGAGTAAAAAAAAAAAAAAAGATTAAGGTGGTTAGGACCTCCAGACATAAAGGAACACCTGCTGGGAAAAGAGTCGATAAGGAGAAACAAATTGTATTAGGTTGTAGCTATTGAGAAAGAGACATGGTAGAGTTTTTGAGGAGAATAGGATAATTTTTTTCTGGCTGGGATTCACATAACTCCCAGTGCTAATTTATTGAAGAAATAGTGAGCTTTGGTAATAGAACTGCAGCTCCACAATTCAAGTGGAAGCAACAAAAAAACATTTGGCAACAAGGAAACTGGCAGCAGATTATTTCTGGATGAGATCTGAAGAGTACAGATAATGATCTAGGCAGTGTGAGGACCGCCCCCCCCCTTTTTAGCAGAGATGATGGGTGGCTGAGAGCATTATCTTCCCCTGGATCTCACAAGTCCTTGCAAATTGACCTCCTTGACCGTCTTTCTGTCAATTCAAGGCACCAAATGGACCAGTAACTGATTTCCTGAGACTTCAGATCCTCATCCCAGAAGTAAAGCTGTCCCTTTTGCATTAGAGCCCCCTAGAAAATAGCATAGGAAAGTTGCTACATCAGGAGAATTGAGTTGGAGTTACATTTTCATCACTGCATGACCCTAGGAAAATCACATGATCTCTACAAGCCCCACTATCCTCTTAGATTAAAATGAAGTCAGTCAACTAGAATTTGCTAATCTGGGATTTAGGAGATAGAGAATTTTGTATAAGGAACAGCAAAAAATCTATTATCACTGAAAAGAAAATATGGAGGGAAGGTAAGGTGGAAAGCAAAAGAAGATATAAGAAGACCGAAAACATAGGAATGGGGCAGGTTTCGAAAGGGGTACAAAGGCCAGAGAATTTTATATAGGATGTCCCAAAAGTTCAATAGACTAAAACTACACAGACTACTTTAAGGACAACATAGATTTGATCTTGGAAATAATAAGGAGTAACTGGAGCTTATTAAACAGAGATTTGATATGATCAGAATTGCATTTTAGGAAAATCATTTTGGTAGCTATTGGAGGATAGATAGTAACCATTTAAAAAATAATTATCCTGTAACATTCATTTTTTAAAAAATCATTCACGGTCCCTATCACCTGGCCAGCCCAGCATTCATGATTCATTCTCTTATAGATGGTCATCTTCTCCTCTAAGAAATTCTGACTGCCTGGTGAACTTTCCCTATAGCAGCTGACACCAATTGAAAAATCCAATGATTTCCAGACTTCCAAGGTAACTGCTATTCTCCATTGTCATTTCACTTGTGTTCAGGACAAAAAAGACAAAGCCGAAGAAGCCATTAGAACCTTGAGATCTTGGTTCAAAACTACTCTGATAACATATTTATTCCTTGACATGCATAAGATGAGGAAAGAATCCTGATATGCTCATCAGAAGGAGGAGGGAGAAAAAAGAGAGAGAAAGGGAGAGAGAGAGAGGGGAGAGAGAGAGAGAAGAGAGAGAGAGAAAGGAGAGACTGAGAGAGAGGAGAGAGAGAGAGAGAGCAGGAGGAGGAGGAGGAGGAGGAGGAGGAGGAGGAGGAGGAGGAGGAGAAGAAGAAGAAGAAGAAGAAGAAGAAGAAGAAGAAGAAGAAGAAGAAGAAGAAGAAGAAGAAGAAGAAGAGGAAGAAGAAGAAGAAGAAGAGAGCAGAGGAGAGGAGAGGAGAGGAGAGAAGAAGAGAGAGAGAGAGAGAGAGAGAGAGAGAGAGAGAGAGAGAGAGAGAGAGAGAGAGAGAAGGGCAGAAACAGAGAGAGAGAGCATGAGAGGGCAAAGTCAATCCTTTAAAGACTGCTTATGATTCTGTATCTCCTATTAACAAGGGACCCTTCCACCAGAAAGGGCCATGGTAGATATTCAGCTCCAGGAGATGGGGCCTAAACCAGCAAATCAGAGGGGCTGCCCTAATTATCCTCATTACATTTACATTTATAATTATGCTTAAAATATATCCATCCCTTGATCAGGATTGTAATTGCTCAATTATATATTGGTTTTATAATAAGAGTAGCACAGTTTCTAGGCTACATCGCAGATCACAAAATGCTTTTTTCACCAGAGAGGATGTGAACAAAATGAAGCTGAGAGCTACTCAGTGAGTTACCCTCAGCCTTTAGCTAGTCATTGTGAGACTTCAAACCCTTCACCTGCTTCCTAGTTGTTCCCCAACATCATGCCTGCTTTCTATGTACGTGGAATGAGTGAGATCTAGGTTCTCTACTTTGGAAAAGATTTATCACTGCTGACTCCTTCACTGTAAGTCAACACTGAATAATTAAAAGGCTTGTGATTAAAGGCTAATTTAATATTGATCTTGTCCTAGGGTGGGGCCAGTGCACCATGCTATTCTGTCCTAACCCAGATTCCTCAGGCAAAATGAGAAATTGTAATTGGCTGGCACTGTTTCCAGCCTCTGGACAGTGACCCCTTTATTTCTATTCTGATTCTTGGCTTACATCCATCAATGATCTCTACCTAATAGATAGACCAGAGAGAGCAGTTATTTCCTAAATCAAGTACTTCATATAACAGGTAACCCTCAGATACATTTGGTGGATATTAAATCAAGTCCTTCACATCACAGGCTACCCCCAGGCACACTGGGTGAGCATTTTTTGAAATACTTCCATTTCCTCCCATATCTCTTCAGGCTTCTCTGTCCATCCTCATTTAGGCAGTTTTCATCCTTTTGACACCCTTCTATATCCTGTAGCATGAAGCTATGGGTAATTTGGTTCCTAGACTTCTAGCAGGTCAGTTTCAGGGGCTCCCACTTATATATGTTTTTGTTTAGTTACATCTAAGTTTTCATGAGCCCTTTGGGGACTTCCTTGACAAAAAAAAAATACTTGGCAAGGATACTGGAGTGATTTGCCATTTCCTTCTCCAGGTCATTTTACAGATGAGGAAACTGAGGCAAATGGGATTAAGTGGCTTGCCCAGGGTAACATGGTTAATAAGTAACTAAAGCCACATTTGAACTGAGGTCTTCCTGACTCCAAGACTAACACTCGATCCACTCTACTATTTAGCCTCTCAGAATTCCCAGGGTGGGGGATAATATGCCAGAAACAACCCAAGAAAAGACTGTCTTTTCTTTAGAGCATATTCTCTTCATGTGCTGAACCCGGCTAGGAACTCCTGAGTGGAACAGGATCTTCAGGCTCCAGATCTGTGAACTTTACATAAATATCCACAATTTGGGGAGAAAGTATATTATAATAAAACAAGTGTAGATAGAATTTAGATCCAAAAGACCTGATTCTAAAGTCCCAACAAGTCACCTAACATCTTTGGACTTCTGCTTCCTCATCTGTAAAATGGGGTTGATGATATTCAAATTAGCTATCTAACTGACACTGATTTAAGGAAAGAGCTTTGTAAGCATTAAAGTGCTATAGAAATTAGAGTTATTATTATTGATTTGAGAGACAACAGGGAGCCAGGTAAGTCCTTGAACAGGCCGATGATGTGACAATTGATTTTTATTTATCACCTCATAAGAGACCTAAATTTCTTTGTTTCTGCTCCAGGACTTAAGCAGAGACATATATTACTATTTCTATCGTACCATATACTCTAATAAAGAACACTATTGAAGAAATAATTAAAGGTCTCTCTGCTAAAGAAGGTTGTAAATTGCTGAATATCACACAGACACCCTGGCCCCATTCCCAGGATTAATGCCTCAGCCTTTCTTAATCATTTTTTTAATTACCAAAACCAGATAGGACATATTATCAACAAATTGCTTGCCTTTAAAAAAGAAGAAAAGGAAAGAAGAAAGAAAAAAGAAAAAGCCCCAGCCCCTCTCTGAGTCACACTATACAAATATATAAACCGTGCCCCCAATCAATGCCCCTCAATCATTTTCTAGCTTCCAAATGGAATCCTTTTTATTTTATTTTTTTAATTTTTGACAAAGAGAAGTGTCTTCAAGGTGAATCCTTTCATTTCTTCTCCTATTCAGGTGTCAATTCTGTCAGCTGAAGGTTTCTTTCCTGAGCAATCCAGATTTCACAAAATGCAAAGACGGCAATATTGACATCAGTCTTTTTGTAAGCACTGTGAATGGTGCCATGTAATTACCTCCTGGTAACTTCCATTAAGCTCTTCAAATGCCTCCTACGTTCTTAAATAAGCAACATTTTACATTAATGCTCAAATCCATTAACAGGATTCTGAGATCTTCGGGTCAGAGTACTTTGTCTGAAGGGCAATGTGGCACAGTAGAACACACACTGGACCTGGAATAAGATGACATGGATTTATATCTATTCTCATTTACTTGCTAGCTGTATGTCCTTGGATAATTCACTATCTTTCTCTAGGCCTCTGTTTCTCCTTATATAAAAAGAGAAAGTAGACCTTGTGAAGTACAAAGTCTAATAGGGAGGGGAAGAGAATAAGAAACAAATCAAAATAATTCTCATTTGTCCAGTATTTATTAGGTGCCTACTGTATACAGAGCATTGTGATGGATGCTAGAAAAGATACAAAGTTTAATTAGGACACTGAGACCCTGAACTCTGTTTTCCCATGTATAAAATGCAAAACCTCATAAAATATCTAGATAGTCTCATGGTGGGGAAACAAATCAAAATAACTTTTCTTATTCAGCATTTATTAAGTTCCTACTATATATAGAGCACTATGTTAGATGCCAGAAGAGATGTAAAGTTTAATTAGGATATAAGCGCTGGCCTCTGTTTATCCATATGTAAAATGAAGACGTGAACCTCATGAAGCATATAACTTCATAGGGGGAATAAGAAACTGATCAAAATAACTTTCATTTATTCAGCACTTATTAGGTGCCTACTGTAGATAGAACACTATGATGGACATAGTCTTTGCTCTTACTGAGATCATTTGGGGGAAGAGGGAGATGAGGAGGAGTGATGAGAGTGATAATACACATTAGTAAATGATAAATTTATTAGAGCAGGGCAAATATAGTAAAGCAGTAGAAGGGAGGATATTATTGATCACATGTAATCAGGTCAAACCTAATATGAGAGGAGATATTTATTTGAATTTAAGCAAATAGAAGAAATAGGTTGTGTTAAATGAAAGTGTGGTATGCTTAAAAGTCCACTGAATATGGCATAAAGAAACCCAAGTTTGAATACTAGTTCTCCTATTTAGTACCTATTGTAAGCATCAGCAAATGCTTAAGTCCTCCTTCCTGAGTCTCAGTTTCACCACTTGTAAAATCAGAATGTTACACTAACATTTTCAGGTGCCTCCCAGCTTTAAAGCTTCTGATCCAGAATCAACTTGCCTATCTCATGGCTCCTTGCAGGGTGCAAGGTGATAAGAAAATATGAGCTCCAAATTAGTGCAAGAACTATGGGCAGCTGGAAGAGTGAAGAGGTAGATCAGAAAGTGAAGATCTGAAATCTGTGAGCTATAGGCTTACCAGAGAGACTAGGAAATGTCTCAGGAGATATGACCAAGGACACTGCTTTCTTACTTGCCTTCTTACACCACAGATCCACCGTCAAACCATTCTGGTTGTGATAGAGAGAGAGAGGCGAGAGGAAAAGGGATAGAGAAAGAGAGAGAAGGGAGAGAAGAGGGGAGGTAATGAATGATTGATTTAAATAGCAAGACCAGAAATTGCATCCCAGGTTGTAACTCCCCAGTAGTGACTTTTACCAAATAAAGTGCTAAAATCATAGCACCTCATACTGCTTCAATAGCAATTCTTTCCCTAGGTTCTTCAGTAATGTCATGTTTGACTCTTCTTGACCCTATTTGGATTTTTCTTGGCAAAGATATTGACACAATTTGCCATTTTCTATTTTTAATAGATAATTATAGGTAAGGAACTGAGGCAAACTGGGTGAAGTGACTTGCCCAGAGTCACATAGCTAATAAGTGTCTGAGGCCGGGTTTGAACTCAAGAATATGAGTCTTCCTGACTCCAAACCTGGCGCTGCATCCCTTAGGTGCACTTTCCTCTTTTTAAGATTCCCAAGTAGCACTTAGAGTTTAAATTACCCCTTTGGCCCTTGGCCATAGACCTACAAGTACACCAAATATGTTAGAAGTGGAAGACAACACACAAAAACCAGTCTAATCCACTCATTTTGTAGTGGAGAAAATGGTGGTCCAGAAATGGAAAGTGATATCTTTAAGATTCCACAATGAGTCACTGACACTCAGAGCTAAGATTCAGGCTTCTTTGCATCTAGGTTCACCTACCTTAGGATATGTCTTCAGAAGGACTTCTTTCAAGTATTCCCCTACTCTTTCCTTCCTGTACTGGGAATTTCCAGGTTCTCCAGACATTGGCATCTTCCTATACCCCAGCCCAAGGCCTCTATCTTGCAGGGGGAGAGACTTTTAACATTTCTAATAAGTTAGAAAGAAGAACAACCATGAGTAAATAGTACTAGTCAACTGTGGGAACTGCAACCTCTTGGAGTCATTGGCATTGATAAGTGAATTTGGGTAATTATTCTGTGGAAATAACACAATTTATAAAATAGGAGGTCAAAATGGCCATCGTCCCCTAGGATCCCATTTCTTGCTGAGGTCAACACATTAAGCCTCTGAAGCAGCCCAGATAATGATTCTGTAACCCAATTATTCAGTTAATATAATTACTTATTTATTTGCTTTCAATTGGAACCCTGCAATGTTCCCTAATGTTAAACTATCCTAAAATAACATAACTTCTTTCTCTTCCAGTCCCTACATAAGTCAATAGACTTAAAAGCTTAAGTGAATACTTATGGTAGTTTAAAACCCCAGGCATCTTAACCTTTCTTGGGGTATTATTCATATACTTTCCTCCAGATTCTTAGCAACCATAATTCAATGCATCCTCCTTACCCCTATATGCCTTCAGTATCCAAAAGGAGATTTATCATGTTATTCCTTTGTTGTCAGATCTTTTGTGACTTGTAAGGTAGTAAGCTGTGGCTTACCTACAGAATGAAGTCCAAACTCAGTCTATTATTCAAGATCTTTAATAATCTGGTTCTCATACACCTTTTTAGCATTCCCTCCCAATGCTCTCTGTAATATGTACTATGCTACAGCTATGCTAGGCAATTCACCATCCCCTAAACATCTCCTACATTCTTATTACCTACTCTTTTGGTGTATAATATTCAAACATGATTTAGAGCTGAGAAGTCAGTTTACAAGTAGGGAAAATAAGATTCCAAGAGATTAATAATTTCCTCATGGATCACCCAAGTAGTAAAAGGCAGGGCTAAGATTCAAATGCAGGTCTTCTGATGATTAATCCAATGCTCTTTCTTGGTCTTTGGATATATCATGTAACATGCCCCAGAGAATTAATCCTTTTTTTTCTAAACCACTCACCTTCACTGATTGATGATCACCTTCACTACCCATATATTGTCTAGCTTTCCCAAAGCCAGCTTGCCTCATTCTCATAAGCTTTGCCACATGGCTTTACTGATTCTCTCTCTCTTTCTCTCTCTCTCTCTCCCTCTCTCTCTCTCTCAAACACACACACACACACACACACACACACACACACACACAAACACATCTCATCATCACTACTACTTCCCACTCCCCAGATTCTTGAACCACAATCAAATCAATTTTGTCCTTGCTCTTGGAAAGGATTTATCAACTGGTTCCCCTATGGTTCCACTCACCACTCATAATTTTTCAAACCACACTATTCCTCCCTGGCTGACCAACCTGTCCCCTACTTTTGTTGCCTCCTTCATAAAAATATAAGGTGCTCAAAGAAAGGAATTTTTATGTGCTTTTGGATATAGTATTTACTAAATACTTTTCAGTCATTCTTTCTAACCAGTCATTACTCATTTCTCTTTGCTCATGCTATTCTCAATCCCCCAACCCCCAATTCTGACTTTCAAAATTGCATTCATTTTTCAAGATCAAAATTAAATGCCAGAAGTTTGCCTAGCTTTCATGATAGTGTCTTGTGCTTCTTGTGCCCTTATGTATTATTTTGTAATAGTGTTGTAGCAGGAGTATAGAATACAACAAACTTAGAGACAGGATTACAGTAATATTTGTGTGTATATGTGATATCTCCCTACTAAGATATGAGTTATTTTTATAACACCATAGATCTTATTAAAAGTTAAAAGAAACTCCCCAAGATCATCTAGTTCAATCACTTTGTTTTATTGGGAAGAAAGCCGAGATTTAAGGAGGGTAAGTGACTTCTGAAGGTCACATGGATAATAATCTTCAGAGAATGGATTTTAACCCAAGTCCTCTGAGTCAGAATGAATGCTCTTCCCACTGCTTCATGCTTTATGTCTCTCCTCATCCTTGCACATTATAGGTATTTAATAATTGTTGGTTGAATATTATTAAAAGCAATTATCCTCAAAGAAGACCTGAATGTCCTAAGAGGCAAGAAAGAAAAAACTTACCTTAAAAGAAGAGTCACCCATTGAGTTATGCTCAAAGAAGACATATATCTTTGGTAATAAAGTAGACTTGTTTTCATAGGGAGAAATGAGTTCTTCAAACTCTAGAAACAGAATAAACACTTATTTTATAGTGCTCTTAAAGTGAACAGTTATGGCGAATATCGCTTAGGAAAAGACATTCCAGGTTGAAGACTGAGAGTGTTAGAACTAAATTCTCTGGGAGAATTTTAACTGGAAAAGACAGAAATGGAAGTTCTCTGTGACTCGTGCTGTCATTTTGCTGGTCAGCTAAAAGGCCTCTCTCCACTTGTCTATGCTTTCTCAGAGATAGGAAAGACAGACCCTCTTCCCAATTAGCCAGTAAGGTCAAAGTTTAGGATGCTTTGCTCTGATTATCATTCTTTTCTCTTCCACAGATTCCTTTCCATCTATATAAATATGTTCAAGACTCCCCAAAAAACACACTCCCCAAAAATAAACACTAATCCTTCTGCCTCATCCATTTGTAGTCCCATCCTGCTTCTCCCTTTTATGGCCAAGCTTCTGAAAACAACTCTTCTTCATTAATTGTTCTCTCCTCCATCCTCCATGATAGGATTTTCTTCTTCACCAGTCTATGAAAATTTCTTTTTTGGAAGTCGCCAATATTCTTCTAATTACTCCACCCAAACTGACCTTTCTTCAACCCTCATCCTTATGTCATTTCTAAAACTCTTTTAACCTCTCCCTCTGCATCAGGGGTATTACTGTCTCAACTCTGGAACCATGCCTTCTATGACCCCTATACTGTCTTTTCAATCCTTCCCTAGTCTTTAAGAAGTTCATAAGATCCTTTATTTTATTAATGAAGAAACTGAAGCTTAGAGAAACTAAGTGACCACATAGCTAATAAATATCAGAGGCAGGATTTAAACTCAGTATCTTCAACTCTATATAACTACTATTCTATCCACTGTGTCATTTGTAACTCTGGGACTTACTTCCTCCTCATCTCTATGCTGTTTCCTTTAGCAATTTTACTCATTCCCCAGCATCAACTCATAACTTCTACACAGGTGACCTCTCCCAAGAGAATATCTCTACCCCGACCTCTCTTCTGACCTTCAGACCTACATCTTTAACTTTCTACAAGACTTCTTTACCAAGGCCTTAGACTCATCATGGCAATTAGATAGTGCAGTGGATATAGCCCTAAGCCCAGAGTCAGGAAGACTCATCTTCCTGAGTTCAAATCCACCCTCAGAACCATAATAGCTGTTTAACCCTGACAAGTCACTTACCCTGTTTGCCTCAGTTTCCTCATCTGTAAAATGAGTTGGAGAAGGAAATGATAAAACACTCCAGTATGTTTGCCAAGAAAATCCCAAATTGGGTCACCGAGTGTCTCATATGACTGAAAACAACAACATCATCATATCTAAAACTAAGATCATTTATCTCCATCAAATCTTCTACTGCTTCTGACTTCATTCCTTGTATTTACAGAATTACCAGTGTTAGTCTCCCATATTTGAAAATTAGGGGTTTTCTTTGACTCCCCCTCTCCCTCATCAGTCATTTACCAGATCTGGCCAATTCCATCTGTACAATCCCCCTCTCTCTAGTTACAGTGCCAACCCCTAAATATAGGATCTAGTTACCACTCACTTGTTTATTTCAATAGCCACTTAACAAGTAGTCCAGTATCCTTTCTCTTCCCCTTCATCATTCACATTGCTGTCAGAATCATTTTTCTTATGTCATGATCTCTCCGTGTTACTCCTTTGCTCATTAATTGCTCCTTTTTTGTCTACAACTTAAAGATCAAAATCCAGTGCCTGAAATCAAGTTTTCTGCAGTTTAGGACCATGATATTTTTCCAGTCTTTCCTCAAATTGTTTCCCTCTGTACACCATACATATCCTGTAACCAAACTGGACAACTTTCTCACACTCTCAGACCTCTCCATTCATATGTTCTTGCTGCACCCCACACACAGAATATCTTCTTACTTAGTGTGTAACTGAGTAGAGATAGTGTTGAATATCGAGTCAGGAAGACCTGGGCTGACATTCTGCCACTGATGCTTATTAGCTATATGACAATAGACCATTCAGTTAATTTCCCCAAGCCTCAGTTTTGTCATCTGTAAAATGAAATAATGCTAATAATACTTTTGGTATTTGTCCCAAAAAGTTATTGTGAGGCTTAAATGAGGAAATGATATGTAGTGCTTCATAAACTTTAAAACATTATATTTAAAACAATCCTTTTCCTACTATTGAATAGCTATCTATCTTTTAAAGAACCTCCATGAAATATTCCTTAAATCATGTCAAATAATCTCTAATGTATTTGTCATGTATATTATCTATTAGTAACATTTCATTTAGATAGTAAGTTTTAACAAAACTTTGTACCTTTGTACCTTTCCCAACAATCTGTACAGACTAAGCATTACAAAAGTATTTGTTATATTTATACAATAATTTACACGTGAGTACATGGATACACATGTGTAGAGCTCAATTGGCGGTCAAGAAAAAAACAAAAAGTTTGGGCTCAACAATTCAGAAAGCATTTATTAAGTATCTTCTATGTACAAAGTTTTATATGGATCCTGGGGAAATTTGATGCCTTCCAAAAAGATATTTTCTCTTTTCTCTTGGAGCTCAGAAAAGAATTGAGAAATGGGGGAGGGTGTGTTGATTGAATCTGTTTGGGGAGATACTGATAATAGAATGGTAGGATGATTGGAAACCAGATAGACCAGTCTTAGACAGGGGCTAGGATATTTTTTCCAGCAGACAGGCTTTGAGGTGATGAAACTTAACTTTGCAACTTAATTTTACTACTTATTTCCTGGGTGTTCTTAGGCAGATTGGTCCAGATGATCCCTATGACTCATCCTATCTCTATGATGCCATGATCAGTGATATCGAGCTCAAATAGAAACAGAGAGCCTAAAACCATACCTAAGGATTCCTGCAGGCAATGTATTGATTTAGAAAACCACATTAATTTCATCTAGGTTCTACAATATTTTTATTTTTTCAAATACTTGGCAATTAAATTTCAGTGTAGTTCATGCTGCATTCAGGAGACCTGCAGGGCATGGTTTTAGCAACTCTGTACCATGATTTGGGGGGAAGTCTGGTCAAGTAAAGACTAGAGTTATAGAGCCTGGCAGAGAGAAGCAATGGGAGAGAGCATAAGGTCCAGCAAGATCTAGCAAAAAGCAGCGAATGAGAGTTCAGGTGGATAGTCATCATCAAGAAATCCCAGCAACAGATAAAAGGAACATAGAGAGAATGACTCCAGTCCTACATGGAAATGTGGGGAGGGGGTGACATGAAGATAAGAGAAGTCATTCCCAAGCAGCAACACAGTTTTGGAATAGTCAGAGGAGGAAGTTAAAGAACAAACTCAGTTATGGATATAATGTGGGGATGTGGAGGGGTTGGTGGTAGTAGGGGAAATGGTACAGGGAGTATTAATTAAGCACCTACTTCATGTCAGACACTGTGCTAGATACTGGAAATAGAAAGACAAAAACTAAGCAAACAATGCATGGCCTCACAAAGCTTAAATTCTACTGGAATAGAAATAACATGTATATATTATATGTATATGTAATATATGTAGTATAGTTATGTATATAATATTTATATGGGAGGGTGAGTTCAAAACTAGCTCCACCCTATTTCAGCCTTGATTCCTTAACTAGATCAAGTTATTTTTTAATCAATAAATCATTCATAGGACTTAAACTAAGTATCAACAATGTTCAAAATGGAAAGACACTTGCAAAAACTAAAGTTCATTTACAAAAGAATTTTGTTTGGATAAATCAGGAAACTTGGCCATACCCCAGAGATCATCTAAAAATTATCAAATGGCATTTTTGCCATTATTAACAGGCAGTTTTAGGATGAAGAAATCAAAACTATCTATAGTTATATGAAAAAAATGCTCTAAATTATTGGACAAATGCAATTAAAAACCCTTTGAGATACCGTCTCAAATCTATCGAACCAGCTAAAATAATGGAAGGGGAAAACAACAAAGGTCGAAGGGGATAGGGAAAAATGGGACACAAATATACTGTTGGTGAACTGATCCAACCATTTTGGAGAACAATCTGGAATTATGCCCAAAGAGTTATAAAACTGCCAACCTCTTTGATACAGCAATACTACTATTAGGTTTGTTTCCCAAGGTGATCAGGAAAAAAGGAAAGGAACCCATAAGTTCTAAAATATTTATAGCAGCTCTATTTATGGTGGCAAAAAAGTGGAAACTGAGGGTTTACTCATCTATTGGGGAATGCCTAAGCAAATTGAAGTATATGATTATGATAGAGTACTATTGTGCCATAAAAAATGATGAACTGGGTGATTTTAGAAAAACATGGAAAGATTTGCATAAAATAATGAAGAGTGAAATGAGCAGGACCAAGAAAACTTTGGCTACAGGAACAGCTATATTTCAAATAATAACTGTGAACAACTAAGTTATTCTAAGTATTATAAATATTCAAATCAACTATAAAGACCTATAAAGAAGGAAACTATCTCTGGAGGAAGAACTGATAAATAGAAATATGTAATCTCTGGTGTTGCATATTTATGTGTGTGAGAGAGACAGACAGACAGACAGACAGAAAAAAAACAGAGAGCAAGAGTTAGAGCGAGAGAGTGAGAGAGAGAAATTATCAAATGAGTTAAGAATAGCATGATTTCTAGAAAATAGAACAAGGGTGGCTTTTTAGCACATCCCTAAGGAGGAACTGTCTGAAAAAGGAGAGTCCTTGGACTTCTCTGGCTGTCCTTCCCTACCTTTGTCTGGAGGAGAACCTTCTGAGCTTGCCTCAGGGTCTGGAAGATTTTCTACTTCTCATTTTCCCATTGTTATCCTAGCTGGAACCCTGGATCAGCTGGCTATACTACAATCAAAACCAAATGTTGGACATGGATTCACTCTGCCCATAGAGAACTTCCTATACACCCCAGGATTGGGAAAAAAGGACTACCAACAGCCAGAAGCTAGAAGCTACTCTTTTTCCCACTTGTGCTCTTAAACTCAAACCCACTAAACTCTGAATGTGCTTATGGGAGAATGTCACAATTTTTTTAAAGGCAGTGTTTTATACAAACTGTTCATAACATATCACCTTAGAATATTTGTGTTAGGTGATGAGGTATACTGAACACTAGACTTGGTGTCAGGAAGACCTGAGTTCAAATTCAACCTTAGACACTTATTAGATGAATGACACTTTGGCAAGTCATTTAATGTTTATTTGCCTCTTTTTCCTTAACTGTAAAAAGGAGATAATAATAACACTTGCCTCCCCAATAGTTGTGAGGATTAAATGAGATAACATTTGTAAAAGCACATAGCATGGTCCCTGGCTCAAAATAGATATTGTATAAATGCTACCAATCCACATACCATTCTTAGTTTTGTTTTGTTTTTTAAATTCAGCTCTGAATTATAATTTTCTTTTCCTCCCTTGGGACATGATGATGTCCCTTTGAACACGCTGACTTACTAGTTCATCGACCTTTATTACTCCTTGATCTGTACTTGGAATCTGTCTGCCTCTTTCACACCTTTCCTCTCATCATCACCCATAACTACTTGACCTCCATAATTCAGAGCTATGAAATTCCTCTCCAAGAAAGTGTACCAATACTTGGAAGGAGCAGAAAAAAGACTTTGTGTAGAATGTTCAATGAATAAATCAAAGAAACAGCAATTAATGACACGAATAAAATACTATGCCAAAACTTTGGGAATGCAGTCAAAGAATGGGCAACTTTTATATCACAAACCATTTTCATTAACAAAGAGAAAAATGTCTAGAACAATAATTTAGCAATTCAACTAAAACATCTAGAGAAGTAACAAATATAAAAACTAAACACAAAAAATTAAAATTCTGAAAATCAAAAAAGAAACAAAATTTTAAATAGAGCATTAAAATGAAATGGATGAATATTTACAAAGATATGAAATCATGGATTATCAGAAAAAAAAGAGAAAATTTACCCAATCTCAGAAAAAAGAAATTGAATAAACTATAAATGAACTCCAACAGGACAAAAACCCCAGGACCAGATGGATTTATAAGTGAATTTTATCAAATGTTCAAAGAACAATTAACTCCAAATTTACATAAATTGTCTTCAAAAATAAAAGAAAATGACAACCTATCAAATTCCTTCTATGACACATATTGTCCAACATAAACCAAAGAAAGAGAAGTCAGAAAATCAAACTATTGACCAGAAGTTCTTAATCTTAGCTGTGGATAGATTTTAGGGGGTTCATGAGTTGGAATGGAATGGAAAAAAATTACATCTTTATTTTTACTGACCCTCCCTAACAAAGATTAAGCATGTCCTATTCTGAACAAAGGCCTCAAACACTGTCTGGAAATGGGTTTCATGGGCTTAATTCCTGCCATATATTGTTATCCCAGTGAATGAATGAGAATGAGCATTTACTAAACATCAACTCTAACTATGGACCACATACTCTATACTGTGTTAAGGGGTAAGAATGCAAATACAAAACCAAGGACTGTCCTGGTTTCAAAGAGCTTATATTCTAACTGATTTTAATTGAATTACATTCTAATTGGAACTTTGTAGAGTTTTACATTCTGAAAAAAAAATTGAAACTATTCTCAAAAAAATCAACTTTTTTTTACCCTTTGACCCAATGATACTACTTCTAGACCCAAAAGAAATTTGAAAAGCGGGAAAGGAACCATATGCATACAAATATTTTAGCAGTACATTTTGTGTAGCAAGGAACTACAAAGTGAGTATGCAAGAGTTGGAGAATGTCTGATCTAAAAATGTCATATACATGTAACTTTTATAGTACCATAAGAAATGGCAAAAAGGATGATTTCAAAGAAACGTGGAAAAACTTGTAAAAACTTATACAAAGTAATGAGTAGAACTTGTACAATGGTCATGATATTGTTAAAAAAACAAATTTAAAACATTTAGGAATTCTGTGTTTCTGGCAGCCCTTTTTGTAGTGGCTAGAAACTGGAAAGAGAATGGATGCCCATCAGCTGGAGAATGGCTGAATAAATTATGGTATATGAATGTTATAGAATATTATTATTCAGTAAGATATGACCAACAGGATGATTTCAGAGAGGCCTGGAGAGACTTACATGAACTGGTGCTAAGTGAAATGAGCAGAATCAGGAGATCATTATATACAGCAACAAGAAGACAATGATCAATTCTGATGGACATGACTCTCTTCAACAATGAGATGATTCAACCCAGTTCTAATTCTTCATTGATGAAGAGAGCCATCTACACCCAAAGAGAGGATTGTGGGAACTGAGTGTGCACCACAATATAGCATTTTCACTCTTTCTGTTGTTGTTTGCTTGCATTTTGTTTACTTTATCAGATTTTTTTTCTTGTTGATCCAATTTTTCTTGTGCAGCAAGATAACTGTATAAATATGTATACATGTATTGGATTTAACATATATTTTAACATATTTAACATGTATTGGACTACCTACCATCTAGGGGAGGAGGTGGGGGGGAAGGAGGGGAAAATTTGGAACAGAAGGCTTTTTAAGAGTCAATATTGAAAAATTACCCATGCATATGTTTTGTAAATAAAAAGCTTTAATAAAATTAAAAAAAAAAAGATTTAGGAATTCTGGTTAATGCAATGACCAGACTCCAGAAAACTTATTTTGAAGCATGCTTCCCACTTCTTAGTATGGAGGTGATAGACTGTGGGTATAAAATAAATGTACATTTCCAGATATGATCATTGCAACACAGATATGTTTTATTAGAGAATACTTTGTTATGAGAAAAAGCTTTTGTTTTAGAGAATGGGCAAAAGTGGGGAAGTATTAATAATGAGGCAAAAAAGGCAAGAGAAAATAGAAAAGAATATCAAGAAAATGCATAGAAGAAATAAAAGGGGAGTTCAGAAAGAAACAAATAGAGCAATGTTGATGCTAATTTGTCAAGTTTAATGCATTAAAAAGACTAAGCTATATAAAAATGAGAATAGAATAAAAGAGGTTTTACCCTCAGGGAGCTTGGATTATGTCAGGAAAGATTAATTAATTTATATATTTATTTTGTTCATGTTTTGGTATGTAGTTGTATATGTTTTCCCTACCAAAAGAATGTCCATATCTCGAAGAGAGATTGATTTATTTTGGTTTTTGTATTCCCTGTGTCTAGAGCAGTATCTGGCAAATGATTGAAACCTAATCAATGCTTATTTGTTGAGTAAAAAAAAACCTCTTAACTTGATTTGTTCTCTCAAACTATTATGATATATATTTATTTTTTCAACATCCTTCCCTCTACTTCCTCTTCTTCTCCTCACTTTTTAATCTTTTGCAATATAACTTCCAACCCTGTCACTTAGCTGAAACTCTTTTCTCTAAAATGATAAGTGATTTTATAGTTGCTCAATGCAATGCCTTTTCTTATACTTCATTTTTTTTTAAACTTCTTCAGGTTTTGATACTGTTACCCCCCCCCATTCTTTCTGAATTTTCATCCTTTCTTTGCTTCAATGAAACTTCTTTTTTTTTTTATTTTCCTTCTATATGCCTCTTATCTGGCCTCTTTTCACTCTCATTTAACAGACTGTCACCTATGTCTTACCCTGTAAACACAAGTGAAGTATATGTTAAAGTTCTGTCCTGAGCATTCTTTTCTTTCTTTAAAATTCTTTATCTCAGTGATCTCAATAGTTCCTAAAGTTTGGTTATCATATTACACAGAAGACTCTCAGATCTACAAAACTAGTCTGTCTCTATCCCAAGATCATTTCACATTATTATCTGCCGCTGGCATGTCTCACTGTCACTTCACATGTCACATGTCACTTCAAATTCAACATCCCCCAAACAAGTTTCTGAGGGCAGATTTGAACTTAGGAAGATGAATCTTCTTACCTCCAGGCCTGGCATTCTATTTATTCACTGTTTAACATAGCTGCCCACTAAGATCAGGAGGAAAAATAAATTAAGTTGTGTCTCTGCACTGTTGACTCAAAACTTCTTCTATCATCAAATATAGATCATCTATTGATCAAATTTGCAAATGACATGACACTTTCTTAGAGAGGCCATAAGGGTTAAATGACTTTCCCAGGGTCAGGAAATATTGAGGCTGAATTTAAAAACAAGTCTTCCTGCCTCAATGGCTTTCCACTGTGCCACCTAACAGCATCAAAATACATGACCTTTAAAGAGATAGCTAAAATATTGAGCAAGAGTCAAAATTCCAAGAGACCTTGACAGGATTGGATTGGGTTGGATCTAAGAAGATCACAGGATCAAAAGATCTTAGATTTAAGACTGTACTAGATACTCTTCAGTACAACTTCATTTTAAAGATGACAAAATTGAGACTTCGAGAAACTAAGCAATAAGGAAACACTGAAATTTATTGAATGGGGGAGCAGATATGGTCACATATGTGCTTTAACATCAATATAACAGTTGAATGCAGGATGGACTAGAGTGGGGAATCATTGCGATAATCTAGGAATTACTAGCTTTGTAGAAGTGTCAGAAAAGAGAACATACAAAACATGTTGTGAAGAGAGAATTAACAGGACTTGGCAAGAGATTGGTAGTAGGAGATGAGAGAGAGAAGTGAGGATGAAAATAAGTTAGAACACTTGGTAAGTAGGAAGATGTTGATGCTCTCAGTAATAATAAGGATGTTAGGAAGTAGGATGTGTTTTAAAGTAAAGATAACAGGTTTAAGATTTAAGATGCCCATAGGGTATATAGTTTAAAATATCTACAAACAGTTGGAAAGACAAGATTAGAGGTGAGCAGAGAGATATTAAGATTGGATAAATAGATTTGAAAAATAATAGTTTAAATTCCAATAGACTTAGGATGGAAAATGCCAATAGCATCCAAAAGAGAACCATGGAGACTGAATGTGGATTGCAGCATAGCATTTTTGTTTGTTTGTTTGATAATTTTTTTTTCTTTCTCATTGTTATTCCCCTTTTGGTATGATTTTTCTTATACAACATGACAAATGTGGAAATATGTTTAAAAGAATGAACATATTTAACCTATATCAGAGATCAGAGTGTTTGCTATCTTGGGTCTGGGAGACATAAGGGAAGGAAGGAGGGAGAAAAATTTGGAATACAAAGTCTTTACAAAAATGAATGTTGAAAACCATCTTTACATGTATTTGGAAAAATACAATAATAATAATAATAATAAATTAATTAAAAATGCTTCAAAAGAGATATTCCATGTGTAGAATGAAGGTAATCTTTGTGTCATCTCCATTATGAATAAAACATTTTCACAAACTCAGAAAAAAAATGGCATAGAGATAATAATTGAATACATTGAAAGAAACTGAGATCAGCAAGAGAAATAAGACCAAGATGAGAATGGAGGACAGGACAGATCTTGTATAACATCTCCAGTTAGCAGCTGAAAAAAGAAAGAAACCTGGGGAAAAAACGCAGAAAAAGAAAATAGCAGTGATCAAAGACGTCAGAGGAGAACCAAGAATGAATAGCATCACAAAAACTTAATGAGAAGAGTATGTGAAGAAGAGTGTGACTAAGAATGTCAAAGCCTACAGAGAGGTCAAGAAGGATAAGGGCTGAGGAAAGGTTGTTTATTATCATTGATAACTTTGGAAAGAGTAGTTTCAATTAAATAAGTATATGGAAGAAAATAGAAAATAGGAATGGACAGATAGAGTGAAGGTTGTTTACCAATGGGAAAGGTATAGTCATGTTTATATCCAGTAGAAAGGGGGAAAGTGAAAATTAGTGAGAGAGTAGGAGGATGGGGAAGTGGAGAGTAGGGAAGATGGGGAAGTGGGGAGTGGGCAATCTGCTAAAGATGGGATGGCATAGGATCACTTATCCATGTGGGAGGGTTTGCCTTGAAAAGAAGAGATGCCTTTTCTTGTGATAAATAACAAGATTGTAAGAGAAGGCATCTGAGTGATATAAGATGAGGAGGAAAGGAAAAGATGGAGTTCTTAGGGAAAGGCTTCAATTTTCTTTCTCAGTGAAAAATGAGGAAAGGTTCTCTGCTGAGAGGGTAAGAGGAGGGGGAAAAATGAGAATTTTGAGAAAGAATGAAAATGTTTAGAAAAGCTACTATAGCTAGAAGGATAATGAATCCATTAGGGAAATGTAAAAGGATTGCCTTGTTACAGTAAGGACCCATTTGAGATCCTGTATTTTTCATTCATAAATTTTTAGTGAAGTCCATCAGCCTGGTTTCATGGTACAGCTAGGTAGTACAATGGATAGAGCACCAGGCCTGGAGTCAAGAAGATTTGAATTCAAATTTTGCCTCAGACACTTAATAGCTATGTAATCCTGGATTTGCCTCAGTTTTCCCTCTCAGGATTGTTGCAAGAATCAAATTGAGGCAATAATTGTAAATAAAGTACTTAGTACACTGCCCGGAATACAGCAAGAATTATATAAATGTTAGCTATTATCATTTTCTCCAGCTCTGTTCAGCAGCAGGTGAATCATAGTAACAGCAATAATAACAGCATGGAAACAACCCTAGTATTATTCCAAAGCTGAAGATTGTCAGGGAAAGATCAACAACAGGATAAGGGAGCAAAACATTCAAAAGGAGAGGATAGCAGAACTGAATTGGTTCTCTAGGGGTGTCAAGATGGGAAAGAAAGGAGAATGTAACTAGAATAAGAAGGAATAATGACCCAGGAAAGAATAGAAGGATGAAGGTATCAGAGATCATCATGGTAAAGATTAAGAATAGGATTACAGGTATGAGACATAGGGGAAAAAAGGAATGACAAAACATTATAATCTGATAAATGAATTTCAGAGTTCATGAATATGGAAGTGAAGCATTCTGAACATAGAAAACAGCCTGATTGAAGGAATAGAAGCACTGGGTCTTTTAGAAAGTAGAAGCCTTTATAAATGTTTTCTGAAGGGAGCTTAGAGTGAAATAGAATAGAATAGAACAGAACAGAACAGAACAGAAAAGAAAAGAAAAGAAAAGAAAAGAAAAGAAAAGAAAAGAAAAGAAAAGAAAAGAAAAGAAAAGAAAAGAAAAGAAAAGAAAAGAAAAGAAA
>JAJPUD010004391.1:63029-147108 GCA_023553655.1 Myrmecobius fasciatus | reverse complement strand
GATAGATAGATAGATAGATAGATAGATAGATAGATAGATAGATAGATAGATAGATGGATAGAATTAGTGTCAGCAGTTATAAAAGGTAGACATAGAAGTGAAGCATTGAACTCTCCAATTCATGAAGGAAGGGATTAGACACTCCTGGACCTTTGTTCCAAAGTCCCAATGCTTAGTCTGGAAAATTCTGTGTTCCAACTCTCACTCCACTAAAAGACCCAGACTTTGATCAAGTCTGCCTTTCATTGTGAGGAATGTTCCAGAGACTCTTTTCCTAACACAGAGCACTTTGGTTATTAATTGATTAGTTTGGTAAAGCCTTTTGTTTTTGCACACAGATTGGCTTTTGCATTCGCCTTTCTCTTTGATAAATATATGTCCAGCTATGAACTTCAAGTTTTTTTTTTTCATGTGGTAAATGTTATTTATGTAAGAATTGCTTATATGATTCATTTTGGGTGCAACTGGAACATTAACTGGTATGTGGGTACATATATGTATATAAACATGTACATATATATAAATATATACACATGCATGTATATATGTGGGTATGTCTATATATAAATATATTTGTATACATAATGTATATGTAATATCCCTTTTTGAATGAAAATAGGTCTTGGAGGCTTACCTTTTGAGAGACTGTCCAATCATTCACTGTTTCTAGCTCTGCTAAAATAAAGTAATTCAGAATCAATCTTCTTGTAGATACAGAAAAACTCCTGTGTTTATAGAAACATATAGACTCTATAGAAAGCTTCTTTGGGTTCTCATGGATCTGTCAAGCTTCCATTTAGGAATTCATTAGAGTTGTCTGGGGAATATACAGATAAGATCATGTATTGATCTTGACAATTACCCTTTTATGGACGTGGCTGGTGATATATACATGCATATTCCATAGAGCTAACCATGATATCACACAGGTGTGTAGATTATAGGATAGACTCAGGAAATGGATGAGTAGAGTCTTTTCCAAGTAAAATTCCACGATTCAACAGCTTTCTGTTGGTATATAGAAGGCATGTAACAAGACTGGCTTGTTTACCATCCCTCACTAAGAACAGTAATTAGAATGCAAGGTCATCTCCATAAAATGCATTATGACTTTAATATCAGTAAACTCCACTTAAATATTAAACACTAAGAGGAAATATTAGTGAAATTATCATGGAATAATATGATCAGCTTACTCCACGATGGAATGTGATAAATGTGTTTTAATAAACTGTAGAGAATTATTTGGATCATATCTGTGGTCCCTGTCAATTTTATTTAGCGTTCAATGCCATCGTGATAATTAGTTGGGTTTTACTATGTTCATTAAAAGCTTTTCTAATGATCGCATAGAGGAATAAGTTAAATTAATTTCTTTCTTTAAAGTCAGAGAAATCCATCACAGGCACAAAAAGCAAAGACCAGGGCATGTGCACGACTGGGCAGATACCACTGCTATCACATCCTGCCACCTCCCTTTCACTATCCTCCTTTGCACAAAACTTAGAAGATACTGACTTGACAGATTTAGAGCTGGACTGATGATCTAGTCCAGTGCCTTCATTTTACAAGGAGGAAACTAAGTACTCCAGAGGTAAAAATAATTTACCTAGCACTGCCTTCCATAGTAAATAATGCTTTTTTTAAGTTTTTAAAAAGAAAATAAGATTTTTTTTCCAAGCCTGACACAAAACTGTGTCTGCTCATTTTCTCCAGTGGATAAATGCAGGTCAAGGTTGGGGCTCTTTATTTTTCTCTGTCAGGAATTCCCTCATCAGCCAAATTAGCTTATTCCTAACACCCCACTTCTTCTAAGAAATCTCCCCAGTTCTCTCTGGCCTCCCAAGACTCATCTTTTTTCTGAGTTCCCATAGCACACTTTCCAGTTTGCACCCCAAGTGTTTGGGCCAGATAGGTGGTAAAGTGGATAGAGTGCCAGGCCTGGAGTCAAGAAGACCTGAGTTCAAATTCAGCCACAGATACTTATTAGCTACATGATCCTGAGCTAGTCATTTAACTCTGTCTCAGTTTCCTTATCTGTAAAATGAGGTGGAGAAGGAAATGGCAAACCATTGCAATATCTTTACCAAGAAAATCCCAAAAGGGATCATGAAGATTGGGCATTACTTAATACAATTAAACAAAACAGCCATAATTGCCGAAGTTTTCTACATTTAAATTTGTCCTTAAATTCTAAATTTTGAAACAATGAAAAAAGCAAAACTTCAAATGAACATACATGAAACAGTAAACTCCACTATTTACAATTTGTTTTTAAAAACATATACTAACTTAACATGATATGAAAGATTCCTAATTTGTTTCCGCATTCTCTTTTGGATTCCTTTCTCTGAATTTTTTAATCCTTTGGAGCTATTAATTTTAACATTATTTTTGATAGTGTGTATATTGTCACCCTGATTCTGCTTCATTCATACCCTCTTCCCATCTTGTCTAGCATTTATTCATATTTTTTATTTCTTAGGAAACAATAATAATTCCATTATGTCCATATTATATTCATTCGCTCAGCCATCATTTGTACCTAGTATTTTGGCATTTGATTGTGTTCTGTCCCTTATCATTCTTTATTTGTTACACATGTGTCTATTATCACCACATCCAGACAGGGAGCTTCCAAATGCAGGAACTGTGTCTTTTCTACCTCATGCCTTACTGACCAGAGTACATAGCAGTTACCCCTTAAAGACCTGTTATTTAAAGTGAAATGGAAAAAATTGAGCTGAGCTGAGCTAAATTGAGCAGTTGAAGAAAACAGACCTGTGGACTGAAATTAGACAGAGTTTGCCTTCCAGTTGACATTCCTGACTGGGAGAGAGGAGATCTGGGCCAGTTATTAATCTTTCCTTTCCTTTTATGGTCTGCTGGGCACACAATGGAATGTGAGCCCCCTCCCTTTATCTAGACCTGTCTTCTCCCTGAACTAGCACAGACCCCTCTCCTCCAGATCATCTTTTTTTTTCTCCTTTGATGTAGGTGGGAAATAGTGAGTTGTCGCTCCAGATCCAGAAATGTGCTATTCAAATTCCAGCAGGCCCCAAGTTCTATTAATAAAACAAAACAAAACATTTTCCTAGGATACCAGCCTCCCCTCAACCATGACCAGTTAATAAACCCTAGTCTCTTGGTCACTTCATAAGCTCAGAGATTTATAACCAGAGGGGACCTCATAAGCAATGCAAAATATGACAGTGTTGCTATAGATGAGGAAATAGAGACAGTGACTTACTCAGAGCCACACATCTAGTAATTGTGTCAGAGACAGGATGCAAACTCAATCTTTCTGGTTCCAGGTCCATGCCTTATGACTGTGGCACACTGCATCTCACTGCCATGAGATGATTCAATTCTCTTGGCCATATAACCCTATTTCTTCAGGGACATGAGGCATTAGAGTTAGAAAAAATGTTAGAACCCTCAGACCCTCCTCATTGTATGAGAGGGAAAGAAGGAGCTGGTTAATACTCTAATAAAAGAAAGGGAGTTTGAAGCATAAAGTATAAAGAAAAGAAAAGATTCTTAATAAACTGAGTTTATTGCATAATGGATCAGGAGGCAATGAGTTCCTTAACCCTGAAGGTCTCAAAATCAAGATTGCATGGGAATATTTAAAAAAAAATTTTAAATTAAAAACAATTAAATAAAATTTCAAAATAAATGGTTGGAAATATTGTAGTGGGGACTATTTTTCAATTAAAGATTTAGTAAGTAATCCCTGGAATTCATTCCTGGATTCCTTGTTTCTCTACTTCTGCTATAAGTAAGAAAAAAATTCTTAAACTATATTTGAGGAGGAGATAATTGAACTCAAGTCCTTCTGACTCTGGGGCCAGTGCTCTATTTACTATGTTACCTAGCTTCCTAGGCTGGACTAGATTCTGCCCTAGACTAGATTCTTAAGGCCATAAACCATTCTCCTTCCTCAAAAACAGGTCAAATATTGAAATATCTGGGTAATTAAATAATCACCCTCATCCCCCCCACACACACACACCATTTAATTTTGTCTGTAGAGACATAGTCAGGATTTTATGGGAGTTTTAGAGAGCTCAAGAATTAGAAACAGTTCTATTCCCATCTCTACCACAAATTCAGTATGTGACTTTAGATAATCACTGATCCCTTATGAGCTTCATTTTTCTTATCTGTAAATTTAAAAAGTTGGATATAATAATGTCTAAAGCTTGGGTATTCTCTAGTCAACATTTTAAGTTTCCTTCTAGGTTGTGGTCTCTCCATTCCATGGCTTCATGAATACAAAAGAAAACAATGAAAACATTTTTTTCTGTTAAGACTGGGAAGACTAAGATGAAGATGTGATTGCTTTTTTTTCAGCAAAAGTAGTTAACTTATTCTGTTTAGCAGTAGAGGATAGATATAGGAGAACTGAATAAAAGCTGCAGAGAGGCAGGTTTCAATTTAATATCAGGGAACATCTTCCTAACCATTAGAGATGTCCAAGAATAGAATGGACTACCTTCACAGGTAATGAGGTCCATGTCACTAGAAGTCTTCAAGTAGAGGCTGGCTGAGAAGGTGTGAAAGATATCGCTCCTCTGAGAACCTTTCCACCTTCACATTCTGTGATATTATGATTCTATATTTATTCCAGTGTCTATTAATTACCCTACCATCTTATTATTATGCCTATAAAAAGCCAAAATATCCCAACCCAAACAAATCTTTGGAATTTATCTTATGGAGATTGTAACCTCTTTTAGGTCAATGGTATATATCTTAATCAACTCTGTGTGTTCCTTAACTCTAAGCACCAGTGCTCCCTGCATGCTGGAGGTACTAATGATGTTAGTCTAATTAAAATTATAGCTAAATAAATAAATTTCAAGAATAAAAATAATACATAATGTCAATGAACCAGAAAATAAGAATGTAGTAATGTCAGATACAGATTGTGCCTTCCTCCTAACAATCCTATGAATTAAGTAATAAAGAATTATTATTCCTACTTAATAGAGGAGGAAACCCAATCACAGAGAAATGAAAGAACCTGCTAAAGTCACACAGCAGGAAAGATCAAAGAAGAAATTCAACTCGGGTCTAACCCTGAGTCTTTCTGTAAGGTCTGCCATATCATGCTGTCTCCTTCAAGTTGAAATTAATTGAAGGGATCTAAATGGCACAGTGGATAGACCACCTGCCTTGGAGTCAGGAGGACCTGAATTAAAATTTGGCCTCAGACATATATTAGCTGTGTGACCCTGGGCAAGTCATTTAACCCTGATTGCCCTCCAAATTTTTTTTGAAGAAACTATTTAAATTGAGTTATACATTAATAGTTGTGCAGTGGGAAATGTTTTTTGGAAGCAGAAAGGTGTCAAAATAGATACAGTACTAGATCTTCAGCCAGGAAATTCTGAGTTTGACTCCTTCCTTGGACATTACCAGCTGTTTGTCCCTAGATAAGTCACTTACCTCTCTAAGCCTCAGTTTCCTCATCTGTAAAATGGGAATAATAATAGTATCTGCCTCCCGGAGTTATTATGAGGATCACATAAAATAACACATATAAGCCTTAAGGTAATACATAAATCCTAGCTATCATTATTATTATTAAATTATAGTATGTGGTATGTTCAAGAGAACATTGAACTGAGCATCAGGAGTCCTGAATTCTGGCCACAATTTTATTACTGATTCATTTTACAAAGTTGGACAAATTCTTTTCCCTTTCTGCTCCTTATTTTACCCAATTATAAAGAGAGGTAAAAGTGAAAGGTTAAGTAGACTAACTGATCTTCTAAGTGCTGGCCACTCTGCTCTAATTAGAAGGAATCTGTTGACCACGTTGTCCTTAAAACCAGAGAGAGCAGTACGAAACTCATAGAAGACTTCAGAGATCACATAATCCTGGGCATAACTGAAATGACTCCTCTCATGGCAAGGAACTGGAAATTAAGTGGATGTCCATCAGCTGACAAATGGCCAAATAAGTTATGGTATATGAAATGTAATGGAATATTACAGTTCTGTAAAAAATGATAAACAGGCTGATTTCAGAAAAGCCTGGAAAGACTTACATGAACTGATACATGAAGTGAGAGAATATTGTTCACAGCAACAAGAAGATTATGTGATAATCAACTGGAATGGACTTGGCTCTTTTCAGCAATGCAGTGATTCAAGGCAATGCCAATGGACTTATGATGCAAAGAGTCATCCACATCCAGAGAGACAACTATGGAGACTGAATGTGGATCAAAACAATGCTTTCACCTTTTTTCTGCTCTTGTTTGTTTGCTTGGTTTTTTTCTCATTTTTTCCCTTTTGATTTGATTTTTTTTGCACATGACAAATATGGGAATATGTTTAGAAGAACTGTACATATTTAACCTGTATTGGATTGCTTGCGATCTAGGGGAGGGGAGTGGAAGGGAGGAGAGGGAGAAAATTTTGGAACACAAAGTTTTGCAAAGGTGAATGTTGAAAACTATTTTTGCATGTATTTGGAAAAATTAAAAAAAAAACTATTAAAGGAAACGACTCCTCTCCTACAACTTCCTTGACAGACAGACATCCAACCTCTTTTCAAAAACTTCTATGAAAGAGAAGTCATTATCTCCCACGGAAGCTCATTCCACCCTTGGACTGCTCACGATGTTTTGCTTTACATTGAGCCCAAGTCTGCCTCTTTTACAATGTCCCTCATTGCTCCTAGTTTTGCCCTTTGGCACCAAATAGAACAAAACTGACAGTTTTTCAGATATTTGAAAACAGTTATCACAGTCCCCATCCCTAGTTCTTTCAAATAATGGCTTACAGCCCTCTCACCTGTTGCCCTTCTCTATAAATACTCAAGTCTGTCATGTGTCTGTCCTTTTTAAAATGTGGTACCTAGCACTGGACATAACCCACCACATTAGCTCTGACCAAGGCAGATGATTCATTTTTCTGTGCTGGCTAACCCCGTGGGCTTTAGGGAATGCTGGGGGGAAAGTACAGGTAACATCCTGGGTAAATGGGAGACTCTAATACCAATGGAGTGAATCATGTTAGCCTAATTGGAAAGCAGTAATAAAAAGTAATTGAGTTTAATACATAATTTAGATCATTACCAGTGAGGCTAATGCATCCATCCCGCTTAGGTGCGGCAGTGGGGAAAAATTATTTATCTCGTGCACAGTTAAGATTTCATTTGTTTGCGTAATGGAACACTTGCCAATTGACTTTAATAAGAGCAGTTTGTTAGATCAGATTTTGAATCGTGGCATAAATTTGGAGTTCATATGTTAATTTTTGACATGATATACTCAGCACTTACAGCCTCCCTACAAAGAGACGGGATTTATTCTCCCATGAGATTGAATATTCATTGTTGTCTTATATTACAGAAATTAAATTGGTTTTCTCTGATGGCTTGATGGGAGGCAATTTGGTTTGAGCTTTTTTTTAAAGAAGATATTAAGGGACTTTTGCTATTTCTTTGAATGATTTTTTTCCTTTTAAAAATCAGTCCGATGGCTGAGCACAAAATGCTTTCCTTAAATACTGAAAAGAAACAGATACACAAAAAAAGGGATTTATTACGTTAAATTTTCCTGATGTCTTATGGTACATTATTAATAACAGTAAGATGATGATCACTTAGGTTTATGTTTATGTAGCATCTTCAATAACAGTTCATATATTAAGTGTCTGTGGGAGGTGGTATACTCTGCTGAGCACTGAAGGATATGCCAAGTTTAAGACCACTTAGGAACTTTCCCCACCCAGGTCACCAGAAAATTAGTGATGGAGGCAAATGATGACAAGCACACAAGCCTCTTCAATCTGCTGTTTTGAGTGCTATATGCTACAACTAATATCCTGAGAAACAACTCTGTTGTTGGCTCCTTCTCCACTAGTGGCTACCCACTGGTGAGTTGGGGGGTTAGGGGTGAGGTACAGTTACCTCAAGCATAAATGGTAGAATGAGCAGATGAGAATAATTTGTTCCAAAGGCCATGAAGGTGACTGAAGCAGGTGGTGTGGAGTGCTCAGAACTTGGTCAGATATCAAAGATGCCAGTCATCTTAACTTTTATCCTGTCCCTGGACTTGAATGACTCTGGAAGAGAGAATGAAGCTGGTGACTTTGTGTAACTCTGCCTCACTTTTTTTCCTAGAAGATGAGGCACAGCAGGATGGTCAGAAAGGATAATATGAGGGAATGTGGAGATAGTCAATTATGTTTCTTTCTAGTATCTGGTTCTTCAGCATTTAGAGTAAAAAGCTTCGGTCTGAAGGGACTATCTCTTCAGTTCATTCTTAGCCAACAACTTCCTTTCCCCAGGCATTGGGCCACCTCCTCTCTGAAGCCTTCCCTGACATCATTCCTACTCCACATAACAGTGATTTTTTACTTCCCAAAATTTCTCATAATACTTTGTGTATTATCAAACTCTCCCCTTGTACCACAGCCATTGATGTATACCCTTCAAGCCCCAATCAGAATGAAAATGTCTTAAGAATGCAGATATTTATTTTAGAATCACCAATATCCAGTTAAAAATGTGTATGACCACTAATAATTATTTTAATGGAAATATATATGCATGAGGAATAGAAGGGTAAAATTAATTGAAGTCTATAAATATTTCTTAATTACTTCTGTTTGACCAGTTCTATGTTAAATTGTAGCAGATTGGATGGAGAAAAACATTTTTCTTACCTTCAAGGAGCTTATGGTCTAATGTTCTTTAGACTGGATTACTTCTTGCCCTTCAGAAAAAAATGTAGATTACTCAAAGACATGAAAGACACTATTTTTCTTAAATTACTGATGGACTAGTAATTCATATATTTATAGAGTCGCCAAATGTCAGAATAAGAATGACACTAAGGATATAAAATGTCAGCTCGGGAAGGTGTCTTTACACATGGAATATAGGTTATTAAAGTTGGAAGAGGTTTTAAAACATGAAACAGGACTTCTTACCTAAGATCTATGGATTATTTTATTTTTATGACTAACTATTGTTTAGTTGTTGTAATAGTGCCTTATTGTCCATGACCCCATTTGGGGTTTTCTTAGCAAAGATATTGAAGTATTTTGGCATTTCCTTCTGCAGCTCATTTTACAGATGAAAAAACTGAGGCAAACAAGGTTAAATGACTTGCCCAGGGTCACACAGCTAGTAAATGTCTGAGGCCTGTTTTGAACTCAAGAAGATGAGTCTTTTTGACTCCAGACCCAGCATTCTTTGCAATATGGCACCACCTATCTGCCCCTTTAATGACTAATAGCTAATAGTATTATAGAACACTTGAGGTAGGCAAGGTATGTCAGCATAACTCTGGAAGGCAGATGTTATTACCATCCCAATTTTGTAGATGAAGAAACTGAGGGAGAGTCAGTTTCAAGTTTCAGAGTTACACTATTAAGTATCCCATGTCAAATTTGAACTCAGGTTTTCCTAACTGGATCTAGTGTCCCATCCACTATTCCACCTAGCTGCTGTGCTAATATTTTGATATCAGCATTTCAATATATTGAAATTATTTTGTCATCCAATGAATTTTCTTTTATGCATTTTACATATTCCTAGAAGAGGTCCATGGTGTTCACCAGTTTGTCAAAGGGGTCTATGTCACCAAAAAAAGGTTAAGAACACTTGACATAGAATGTCAAAACTGAATACCACCAGATATAAAGAATATAGATCCACAGAATGCCCAGTGATTTTGCCATACACAAACTTGTTGAGGGAAATGGTTATTTTTAGACATTGGACATAATATATTTGGAAAACGAGACCCTGAGAAAGATAAAGTTTTAATATGTAAATAAATTTAATGTAAAGAGATTTGATATATAAAGAGATAATTGGGTTATGTGAAGAACACGAACTACCAAGGGAATTCCAAAATCAACACTTTTAGATACATATAGAAAATAGTTATTTTTAGGCATATATCTAAACAGTAACAAATAAATCTGTTGTAAGTTAAACTATCAAATTCATTGACTATTAGAGGAAATAATTAGCATATTGTGTCTGTTTTATATAGACATATACATAGATAAATATGTCAAAAATGAAAACTACATATTGCATCTCCTTAGAGAACTGTTGTTGTTTGTCCTTCATTCTCAAAATGTCCATCTTTCTCCCATGAGATCAGGGAGGTAAAGCCTTGACGTCCAGGTGAATTTGGATTTAAATGAGGCAGGGCTGTGTGCAAAGTCACAAGCCTCTCTTTCTCCTCCATAGGCCAGGGAACTAACTCAGGTTTAAGGTACTCAGTATGACCACATCCTTAAAATTATAGATCACAAGCCCGTGTTTACCTTTTGACAGACAAATAGCAACAAAACATCTCTCTCAAGGGTACATTCTCCCCCAATATACAGTGTCAGTCAAAGAATGGATGCTCTTAGAATTCACAATTAGAGAAACATGTACATAGGAAATAAGCATGGCCAAACAACTTACACTGTGGCACAACCACCCAACAATACTTCTAATATTCTTAAGTCTCATTCCATGTATTCTGTTTCTCTGAGGTAAGTCATTCACTCAGTCCACCTAAGAGGGGTAGATCTGCTATTTGGTAGTGGTTTCAACTGTTTCCAGGTGAAGCAAAGCAAAGCACCAGGTATTGTGGTGGACTTGGAAGCAGAAAGACATAAATTCAAATCCTGCTTCTGCTATTTTCTAGTTGTGTGACCTTTTTTCTCATCTTTATAAAAATATGAACTAAATTAGGTGGCTTCAAAAGCTTTAAATATCAGCTCTAAATATAATCCTATGATTGAATCAGGTGAAAGCCTGGCTTAGAATACTTTTATATATTATTGCAAAGAACCAGAGCCATACCCTAAAGCTAGTCTTTAGCTCTGGAGCTTATAATTTTCTAAGCAAGATCACAGATCCAAAAGTGGGACCCAACTTTTCATATTAACTCAAATAGCATATTTTACTAACACATATTAACTCTGTAGTTGGCTCCTTCTCCACTAGTGGCTACCCACTGGTGAGTTGGGGGGTTAGGGGTGAGGTACAGTTACCTCAAGCATAAATGGTAGAATGAGCAGATAAGAATAATTTGTTCCAAAGGCCATGAAGGTGACTGAAACAGGTGGTGTGGAGTGCTCAGAACTTGGTCAGATATCAAAGATGCCAGTCATCTTAACTTTTATCCTGTCCCTGGACTTGAATGACTCTGGAAGAGAGAATGAAGCTGGTGACTTTGTGTAACTCTGCCTCACCTAAATCCAATTCCCCATGGGATATCATTGCACTGTATGAAATGGAGAACATGCAACACTGCATAAGACACCACTGCCAATTCATGAGTTGCATAGAACCTACTCCCTCTTCCCTCTCTTACTGCATTCTCCAATAGACATAAAGCAAACATGAAAAGTGAACTCCAAAGTGAGTTTTTTTCTTCTTGAGTTGATTGACTTAAAGCCAACTTGCTTTTTATCTAAGCCACAAGGGGAAGGATTTATCCCACAAGCCAGTAATTAGAAATTCCCTTTGCATCTTAGTTTTCTTCATCCAATGGAGCAACAGTCATCCATCATTAGTTGTAGTGTTTCTTTACCCTTTATTAGGTTGTTCAGGAAATTTCCTTTACCTTTCCTTCACATGATATTAGGAATTGTCTGATTTGACCCAAGACTCTATATTTCCTTTATTTATAAAATGAAAATAAAATCCTTTTGCAATATTCCTAAAATAGAAAGCATATAGTTATTCCTAGGAAAAAAGAGCACCAGAAGATGGCACTGGATCATCTCTCTTAGGGCCAGTTGGGCATACTTTTAACACAAGACCATGCAGACTTCCCAATTTCTAGCACAGTGAAAATGAGAGGAAAAGAGATGTTAGGGACAAGTGGGAAGCTGTAACAACCAGCTTTGACTCAGCTTTGGATTGCAGCAGATAAGAAAATTTGACATTGCTAATTTCCTGCATGGCCACAAGCAAGAGAGCAGAAAGTAAAAGACAGAAGTCAGTTGTCTTATCAGAAGAAGGAAAACCAGTTAAGATGAAGAGCCAGCATTTCAAAAGACTTGAAGGTTCATGCTCTGAACCCGATGCCCTACTGTTAGGAAGTAAGGCAACCCTCTTCTCTTTCCTCAAACAGTGAGACAGTACCCACCTGTGATGGACCTTTAGCTACAGAAGGTGTCAGTATGGAAAGAAAGGAGCCACAAGCTCATTTCATGAACAAAAAGTCATTTCAGTTAATTTGGGCTTTGGGATCCATAGAAGGAATGAATCTCTAGACCAAGAAGATTATCTTTATTTATACTAAGATGTTACTTTCTTAAACAGATGGTTCATGGGAAATTAACACTGCTCTAGTGGAATCTAAGTGGGGGAGGGAAAGTTATTCCACTTCCTAGCCAATGAAAACATTACCAGGAATAGTAGACACATCACACCTTATCATCCAGAATGGAAAGGTAGGGTCTTGTGGGCCATCTAGGTCAAGCTTCTTATACATAGAAAACAGAGTGTCAAAGAAAAAACTACTTTACCCAGAATAGCATAACTGATAAACTTTAAAGGAGAAGAGAGCTTCAAGGTCATCCAGTTGGACCTCTTATTTTTCATATGAAAGAAAAAATGAGTAAACTGAAACCCTGAGAAGTTCAGTGACTTACTTATAGTTTCACAAACAGTAAATGAAAGAGGTATGACTGAAATAAGGTTCTCTGCTTCCAAAGCCATTACTCATTCTATTATACCACACTCCTTTCATCATTTTCATCATCATCATCATCACCATGATCAGAACCCACAATTCTAGAGCTTAAGACTAAAGCTCTCTCCAGGTCTTCTCTCATCCCCCTCATTCTTTTTTAGTATAGTGAATTCTACATAATAGTGACTTTTAAAATGTTTTCTGAAACAGAATTAGATTGAATGATCATTTTACAATGGAACCATATCCAAGGAGCTCATTCTCTAATTATTTGTCAATCAATTAGTGAACAGTTATCTATTTCAGGATAGAAGTTACCAGAGGAAGAAGAGACAAGTAATGTTTCCATGTAACTACTGCCAGATGAGGCAGCTATTTTCTGACCTGACATAAATAATAGAGAGAGCTGCTGTCTTCTTGGGTGATATGTCTGAGATATGACAGAGAGCCTCCCAAGACTTAACAAACCTGATGAATATTATTCATTTATGGTGATTCAAAGGAGATAATGAGACAAAATGAGATAATTTATGTAAAACACTTTGGAAACCTTACAGTGCTATATAAAATGCCTGCTATTGTCATTCCTGTTATTGCAGTTAATATTATTATTATTATTATGAATTATGATGCCAGGAGAAACCTAGAAGCATTGCTAAGGTTTATGATTTCTGATGCAAAAGACTGAAGATCTTAGGGTCATAAATAGTTTTTTTTTTTCATTATTATTGCTACTTGAAGATGGGAGCTGGGAGATTTAGTAAAGAAAGGTGACTTTGGGAAGTGAATATGCAGCTAAGAAGATGACATCTGAGAAAGAGATTTCAATTTCTGAACCACTGCTTAAAATATAGGAATGATGGACTTTTGGCCAGATGGATGTATCCCTAATGAAAACATAAATCTGACCAAGGGAACTTTAAACTGAAAACGAAGACGGTAGGAAACTGTCTCCACAGAACTGAGAAGTCAGATACTATAGGGAATAGTATTTACAACAAAGGAAGAATAACAGAAAAGAAGACAAATAATTCCTGGTTGGAACCCAACCAGGAAAAGATCTAGCCATAAAACGCATCTTGTATATGTATAGACATATAAATCTATTGCAGAAATAAAGCTTTCATAGATTGAGTCTTGGGAGCATCTCTCCATGCTCCTGTTTCTTCTGGGAACATTTGAATTTAATATCTATCTTTCTAAAAGTTCTTAGCTCTGATCTAGCTAGCAAGGCAGAGAAAGGAAAGATCAACTACAGGTTTTATTCAATCCAACAAAAACATGCAAGGACTCAAACCTGAGCCTGTAGACAATTAACACAAGGCTGTTGTAACTATGAGCACATCATTTTATCTCAATGGGATTCATTTTCCTATAAAATGAAGGAGTTGAATCAGATGATCTGTGGGCTCCTTCCACCTCTAAATCTATAATCCTTTGATCTCTTCTTTCTCCAGTGGGCCTGTGCTTTCCTTAGACATCTAATCCAGGGCTTCTTAAAGCTTTTGAACTCATGACCTCTTTTTGCTGGAGAAATTTATATGCAACCCCAGGTATATAGGTATATAAAATAGGTATCAAATCAAACATTTACAGATAATAAATCATAAAGAAATTTATTTTAAAATAATTATTTAGTATAAACATAATTTTATTATTTATTAAAGACAAAAAGCAAATTTGCATACTAGTTAGATGGATCTGTTTGTTTATTTTTACAGGAAGAATTAAATCTTGGCAGAATATTTAGGCTGATGAACCATGAATTGCCCATTGTAGTAGGAGGCTGAAACACTTTGAGATCCAATTTGTAAGAATACCACAATCAGAAGTGACAGAATAAGTGAATGATAAAGAAAATGGGGGAAACTGAAATTTTTATGAAAAAGAAGGAAGAGGAATCAGAGGATGTAGAGGAAGAGGAGGAGAGGAAGAAAGAGGAGGAGGAATAGGAGGAAAAAGAGAAGTTACTGCAAAACATAGAACATTCAGAAACATTTTACTATTGACAAATTGTTCATGTTCTCCTCCTCCTCCTACTTCTTCTTCTTCTTCTTCTTTTCTTTTCTTCTCCTTCCTAAAAATTTCAGTATTCCCCATTCCTTATCATTCACTTTCTGATTCTCTCACCTCTGAATGTGGTTTTCTTTCAAAATGGATCTCAGTATCTCAGCCTCCTCCCACAATGGGAAATTCATAGTTTATCAGCCTAAATTTCTGCTCAGCTGATTTTTGGGTGGTCAGAACTGACCCCAGTGGAATGTTGTGCTCTTTTTCTTAGGCTTAATGAAGTGCTTGAGGAGACCAGGGTCACCTATCCTAGTGACTTGTTCTACTCTGTTCCTTAGTTCTCTAGCACTTCTGAGCCTCGTTTGCTTGGCACTTAGAGCCTACTTTGACATAGGCAGTTGAGGGCTTTTCAGCACTGATACTTTTGGATTTCAACAGGCTTTTTGCTTCTTAAGGGCTGTGGTCAAGCTAGTTATCAAGGCCCGAGCAAACTTTCCCAGCATGGAGCCAGAGTTTTTAACAATGGAAAGAATAGATGTTGTAGGAAAGTAAACTTTTGTAGAAAGTAATACACAGGGGTGGATTTTAATGTAAATCTATATTGTATCCTTGACTCTGCTAATGCAAACTTCAAGGATGATACTCAAATTAGCAAGGTTGACACGCAAATTCGTGAAGCGTTCCGTATTTTTAATACTAAAATTGGAACACTACAGAGAAGATTAGCATAGCCCCTGCACAAACTTGCCCCATCCATAATATAGGAGATAGAAAAGAGGTGCCAAGTCAATTGAGTCAAAGTGCATCAAATCCTGAGTTTGGGGCTTTTTAAAATTTTCTTTTGGATTCCTGGTGTCTTAAACCATTAGAAACAGCTAAAGTTGCTTTATCTTTGAAGGATAATTTCTGTTTTGGGGAGGTTTGAGAGGTCTATAGAGATCAGAGAAAATATCTAATCCACTAATTTGGTGTTCACATGAACCAGAAGTCTTCTCTCTGGCTCTCTTGCTCTGAGTCTCTCTGTCTGTCTCTGTCTTTTTGGCTGTTTCTCTCTGTCTTATTGTCTTTCTGTCTCTCTCTATCTCTGTCTCTGCCTGTCTCTGTCTCTGATTCTGTCTCTGTCTGTCTTTCTCTCTGTCTCTCTGTCTCTGTCTCTCTATCTCTTTCTCTCCCTCCCTCCCTCCCTTCCCCCCCCATCTCTTTTCCTTCTTACTTTTATACCTCAGATCCTCAGTCTTTAGTCATTGTCTAACCCCTGTCAAAAAGACGTACTGGGAGGATTGGTTAAGTCAATTATCATTAAAAAAATGTGTCCCAATATGGAAATAAGGGAAGATAATAGAATACGAATACAAAAGTATAGCACTTTGATAATGCCTAGAGCAGAGCATGCTCAGACCAACTAAAATGAAGGCACTCTTGCATGATACTTCAAGGACCTATTTCATAAGTCTCAAAGACCCAGAGCATGCAAGAAGGAAAATAGACTGCTTTCAAGAAAACGCAAAACATTTTACTGACTTTAAACTACCCATAAGAGCAAAGATCCATATTTTCATTATTAGCTTTTTTTGAGTGTTACCATATAGCCACAAAGCCTGAAGCACCAATGGATTCCAAAGAATGTAAAATGAATAGCCCATGGGGGAGGGGGGCAAAAAAAGTACATGATGGGTGTGAGGATGTTGCAACAAGTAATTCTAAGGAGAAGGAGTAAAGGATGTCCTCAAAGAATGGGATGACAAAACAAGAAGATGGGCTGCTCATACAGGAAGAACAAGGGACAACGAGGTCTTCCACTGCTACCCTTGGCATGCTGGGAGTAAGCAAAGAAGACTTGTGGAATGTTGGGTGGACCTTTTGTAGAAACTTTTGGAGGATATGGAGGAGAGCTACACAGAATATGGAGGCATAGATGATTTTCCCATTATTAATGGGAGGAATGGATTCCTGAATTTATAAGATTTTATATATAAATTATATATAATTTATAAGAATTTATAAGATTGCAAATGCATTATAGTATTTGGGTCCTGAAAGTGAAAAACAAGTATATTCAATTCCCAAAACATGCATTTAATGACTACCATGTTCAAGGCCCTGGGCCTGATCCCAAAAAAAAAAGTAAGAAAGAAAGAAACTAGCCCCTGACTATAAAGAACTTGTGATGGGTTATAATATCCATATATTTAGCCCCTTTTCTCTTGGTTGAGCTGAATTTTATTGCTCCTATTGAGGGAATTATTTTGCTCTAGATATTATAGAATATACATATTCTCATCTCTACACTTTCTCTGATTTTTTTTTTCTCCTAGACCACATAAATGGGTTTATTTGCTATTTGGTGTGTGTTTTTACTGTGAAATAGGCATCTGGTGAGAAAGAGCTCAACTTGAACCTAAAGTCATTTTCCTTAGACTGACTATTTAGAGTAGGGGAGGTTGATGAATATAACCTAGCCTTGTACTCTCTCTTTCCTAGGGGAGAAGAGTGGACTCTGACTTCAGCTTCCTACTCTCATCCTAGCAAGAATCAAAGTTTCCCTTGGAAAAGAGTTAGAACAAAAGACTTTAGCAGTATCTATTCATGCCTTCATTGTGAACTCCAGCTAGACAGATTCATGTGGACACACATAATGTATATACCCTTTACAAGTATGTATATAAGTAAATAGGAAACAATTCAGAATGTGATGGGAAAAAGAAGAGATACAGACATAAGATGATGGGTAGATGGTACCTGAGTTAGATCTTGAAGGCAGAGGAAGATTTTAGCACATAGAGATAAGGAAAGAGTACATTCCAAGCAGGGAGAACTATCTGAAAGAACAGTAGAAGAGGCAGATAAGTAACTTGTAAGAAGGCTTGATGGAGTCAGCTTGTGGTGGGCATTAACTCTCAAATTAATAAGGAAGGATTTCATCTTTTAGGCCAGAAGCATAAATTACAAATAGAAATGGTTCACTAAACTTTACAAACAGATTCTTCTTCATATTGGGGCTACATATTGATTTAGAGAACCACATATTAACATTAGATATATATTATTCTAGTTCACTTGTTAAATATTTCCCAATTACATTTTAATATGGTTCAGGCGGCACTTAAGAGTGCTAAGGTTTCCCCATAGTGTTTCACATCTCTGCCTTAGACTATGGAGGACTAGGAATGGTCCCTAAGAGGTTGAAGTATGTAAATAAGTTCTGGCATGGCAGTATGTGCAGGGTAAAGTAAAGGGGGTAAAACTAGAACCCTAAGCAAGGACTTAGTTATCCTGTGACTAACTGCCATTGTCTCACTGTATGATCTTAACCATTTCTCAGTCTCTCTAGGCATTTCTCCTACTGCCTGTAATATAAGGATAATAGACAGAATATGAAAGCAGCTCAAAGGAAAGATATTTTTTTCCTCCTCTAGTGGCTGCCCACCCCTTTCTCCTCCTGAGACCCTCCCTCCCCAGGAACCTCCTTTCTCCCTCTTCATCAGCTACTATTGTTCCCTGGCTCGGAGAACGTTATCTCCACAATCATTCCCAGTGAGAATGGGAGTGGGGGGAGAGGGCAGGCATAATGAATTGTTAATAATTATACCAATTATCAACAGAAAGCTTAAATAAGTTGGTGGAGAATGAATAGGCAACCAAGAGCTATGTGATTTTGCCTGAACAAGGAGACAGTGAAGACTTCTGTACATTTAAACATTTTTGAAAACAGGAATCATAAATATTCATAAGTAGTTGAGGAACAAGGGCTCTTGTGAGAATAATAGCATCAACAGCTCCCCATATGTGGAGAAACCTTTTATAATTTCCTAAGAATTTTATGGACCATATAACCATCCTGGCAGTGAAGGTGAGGTCGCCATAGCTTACAGATGAAAAAACTGAGGCAAATGAAGTGATTTACCCAGGATCCAATAGCTAATAAATGTCTAAGGCTAAATTTGAACTCAGGGCTTTTGGAGCTCAGGTTCAGGACTCTATCATCTAGTTTACTTCTATATAAGCTAAAATGCCAAACTTATACTTTATTCAGCACAATAGCGAGCCTCTGAAGGATTTTATGCAGAGTACAGCATGATTATAATATAGTCTTGTCCCAGGAAGCTCAGGAAATCATATGGTCCAATCCCTTCAGTGTACAGATAAGGAAACTGACATCCTAAGTCTGAGATATTTCTTCAGTGCAAGAGATATTTTCACCTGTCTGCTGGTTAGGGATTGCAAGGACTGTCTCCCACAGATCCTTCTAGTCTGAAATTCTGAGAATCTATAAGTATATGTGCAATTGTCACAACTCTTCCATGTACCTCATCAAAGACAGAGTTCATATGTTCAAAAAGTTATCAAACATTCCCTTTGACCCAGAAGTGTTCCTACTGGGCTTATATCCCAAAGAGATCATAAAGGAGGGAAGGGGACCTACATGTGCAAGAATGTTTGTGGCAGCTTTTTTTGTAGTGGCAAGAAACTGGAAAGTGAATGGATGCCCATCATTTGGAGAGTGGCTGAATAAATTATGGTATATGAATGTTATGGAATATTATTGCTCTGTAAGAAACGACCAGCAGGAGGATTTCAGAGAGGCCTGGAGAGACTTGCATGAACTGATGCTGAGTGAAACGAGCAGAACCAGGAGATCATTATACACGGCAACAAGAAGACTATACAACAATCAACTGTGATGGACATGGCTCTCTTCAACAATGAGATGATTCTAACCAGTTCCAGTTGTTCTGTGATGATGAGAGCCATCTACACCCAGAGAGAAGCCTGTGGGATCTGAGTGTGGATCACAATATAACATTCTCACTCTTTTTGTTGTTGTTTGCTTGCATTTTTGTTTTCTTACTCATTTACTTTCTTTTTTATCTAATTTCTCTTGTGCAGCATGGGAATTGTACAAATATGTTTATATATGTTGGATTCAACACATATTGAATTGCTTGCCATCCAGGGGAGGGGGTGGGAGAGAAGGAGGAGAAAATCTCAAACACAAAGCTATGCAAGGGTCAATATTGTCAAATTACCTGTGCAAATGTTTTGAAAATAAAAGGTTTTATAAAAAATTTAAAAAACAGAGTTCAGAGACCTCAGATAGACTTGTCAAGAGACAGACTATTTATATACAGAAGCAAGAACATGATTTGTTTGATTTTTTAAATTTCCTGCTCATAGTACAGTTGTTCACCTTCTGAAGAAAATAACTTATAAGCCACCTCTTTCACTGACAAACACCAATACATATGGTCCATTTACCATCAATCAGTCAACCAATCAGCACCCTACTTGAGCATCTTTTGCTTCCAGGACAAAGAATTTGTCAAATGTCCTTTTAAGGAGTGACTCTAATTTAAGGTTTTCAAAGGTGGAATGCATTTGGGATACATCTGTGATTTTCTTCTAGTCATTCGTTACTGCCCCATTGGCTTTTATCACTTGTCATTAAAGGATATAGTGAACCAATCAGTCAATATTTCTTTATTAATTGCTCTTTGTATATTGTTCTGAGTAAAAGGAATGAAATGATTTCTACTGGCAAGAAACTTATCTTCAAAAGAATGAAATGAATAGAAAAGGCATTTGAAAAGGCATTTATTTAGTATTCCTATGTGCAAAGCATTGTGTTAAGTGCTGGCAGTACAAAGAGCAAAGATGGTCCCTATTCTCCAGGAGCTCACATTTTAACAGGAAAGAAAATACATATGCTGCAAGTTAGATGAAAAGTTCCCATCATTCTTAGAATACAGTGCCAAACAGATGGCAATACTTTGAATAAAATAAATTTATTTTAATTTTTTTACTTAAAATGAATGATGAATGAATAAAACAAAATACATGAGACTAGAATAACTCTTCTTTAATACAACCTTATTGGTTTCTGACATTGAACCATTTGTCATAATACATGATAAAAACTTTTTTTGGGGGGGGGTTTCAAAAGATGTGACTGTAGCACCTATAGGGGCAGTTGCCAAACTGCATCTCCATGGACATCACTTCCTAGGATGATGGGGTTGGGGATTTGACTGGAAGTGTGACTATTTCCAAAGTCCTTGGATTGAATATCCCAGGATATCTCCAACAAAGTCTGAGGAAAGATGGTGATCAATCCAGTGCTAATGACTTTACTTTTCTGATACATATTCCCGTCCATTCTAACAATGCCATGTCTTGACATTATAGTTCCCTGACAGTTCAAGAGAAGGGATGAGAATGAAGGCCACAAAGGTAGTCTTTTCTCTCTCCAATTTCTTTCCATTCTTCCTTTATAGTCTCATTTTTATATTCTTGTTTCTTCTTTACATTCTTATTTTATATCATATATTATATTCTTATTAAAAAAACAAAATAATGAAGTTACAGGTAAATGAAAGAATGGCTCACAGGTTCTCCTTGGGGAGGCAAATTAAAAGAGGTGGTTTTATTGTTTCTCTGAAAGCAGTGAGAAGCTTCATTTCATGGGAAAGTTGGTCATAAGTATTTGAGGCATGCAGGCAGCTCAGGGAATAGAACACAATCTGGATTCAGAAAAGATTGAGTTCAAATCTGATCTTAAAAACATCAGCTTTGTGACCCTGGATAAGTCACTTATCTGGCTCTGGATGCAGCAAGCCCTAAATAATATAATAAACAATGCACTTAATTATATTTTGATAGATAGAAACTACTGGTTACAAAAGTATCACCTAGTCCCAATTTATCTTTCAACCCTCACAGTGCATTATTTCTCCTCCTACAGTCTGTTGTCTATATTCATTCAGAACATAGACTTGTTAGAGCGAAGAAAAAAATACATACATAAGAAGGAATAAATGAGAATATATGGCACAGAACTGAAGCAATTCCAAGCTGGACTATTTGAACAAGTTGTTGACTCAGAAAAATGGGAAATGTATAAAAAGAATAGACATCTATCAAAACAAAAAATCTCTGTTTCCTAAAGAAATTTAACCTGTGAATCAATCACCAGTCAATCAGAATAAGGAAACCAAAAGAACCTAGAAATCAACACAGGCAGTAAATATTTCATTTCTTTGCCAAATAGAGAAATATTGCAGCCAAAGAAATACCCAATTTAGAGGATAAACTTCTTTATAAAAATATTGAGAGACAACCTGGTGTAATGGATAGAGAGCTGGCCTCTGAGCCAGACTGTCCTGGCTTCAGGGCCCTCTTCTGATACGTACTGGCCCCATAACTCTGGGCAAATCAATTAACCTCTAAATGTTAACCCAATTCTCTAAGACTAGAAGTTGAAGAGGAGCTGACCTCCATTGGTAGACAGCTTTCTCATCAGGGAGTTTTCTGTATCCTATCCCTAACGTTTTATTATGAAGAAAGTTAATAGAAAAGTATGGGCTTCATAAAAATGACAAGAGTCACTGCATTGAATTGGTCAATTATTGGATGGGTGAAAAAAAACAAATTTACAAAAGGCTGGAAAAGAGACCTAATTTAGCCAGATGAAATCAGGAAAAGAAGCTCAAATAAACAGAAAATAAAAAAGATCTGGCAGGATTATTTGCAACAAATAGATTTCTCTCTTTGTGTTAATATAGCCGCCATATCTAAACTCCAAATCTACAATTGAAGAAATAGAAATAGAGGAGGGTAGGATAATTTAATGAAGTTTGGGAAGAAGGCAGTGTGATATCATGAAATAATTATTGGGTTAGGAATCAAAGAATCTGAGATGAAATCTTTGTTCTTTCACTTGAGCAAGACTCAAGACTTGAACTTTCTGGGGCTCAGCTTCTTTCACCTTTATAAAATCAGAGAGGTTGGACTGGATGACCCAAAGTTCCTTTTAGTCATTAATCACTACTAAATTATAACATCTGACAAACTTTTGGGGAAAAACAAATTTGTAATTTCAGTGATATGTACACAGGGAACTTCCTCTACCATTCATATCAGCAACTCTCCTCCATTTTATAATTGCCTCAAGCAAGGAGAGATTAAATAATTCGTCCAAGAACCCAGCTTCTTCTAACTCCTAGACCATCTTTCTATCCCTTACGCTACTCAGTCTGTCTTAGGACTCAGCTGACTCTTAAAATAATTGGTTTAATGTTCAATCATTTCATGAATAAATAAAATAGTACAAAAGAAGAGAAATGAAGGAAAAATAGCTAGGTTAGACCATCTCTCCCAGAGGAAGGTCATGGTAGATGGGACACATTTTGAATGTGTTGAAGGACTAATTGTTAATCAACTTGAATGAGATTTTACCAAATATTTGGGGGAAAAAATCACAGGGCTTAGTATTACTGAAAAAAGAGTCACAAATAGTCTTTATGATAATGATTTGCACATGCCTTGAGGATATCCTTGATAAGGACTACCAGAAAGTTTTCACAAATAATATTCTACAGCAGACATTACTTTTAAATTGACACAAAAAAATTATAGATAATGAGCCCATTGTGATTATTGTTTGTTGAGTATGTTTTGAAGCATGTACTCCAAATGAGCAAAAATGCCTCCTTAAAGCCATTCCTCCAACAATATAAAGAACATATATATATATATATATATATATATATATCAAAGTCACATGAGTCATTTCATAGTGATATTAATAGAATACTACTTTTCATATTATCAGTGTAATAAATAGTTGTGATGTAGTAGAACAAATCAAGTTAACAAGCATTTATTAAATGCTTATTATATGTCAGGTAATATGCTAAGTATTCAAGCAAATAAGATAAAGGAAACAAACAAATAAGTAACAGCTGAGTTCCCTCTATGCACCATCTAACTCCAAAACAGACTTGGATTCTAATCTCAGTTTTGACATGTACTAGACCTTGGACTTTACCCACATCTATAAAACAACTACATATTTTTCAAAGTTGTGGGAAGATGGCATAGTAAAGGCTCCCAAACTTTAAAACTTTAAAATGATCTCTTAAACAAACTCCAGTGTGGCAAAACCAACAAAAAGATGGGATGAAATTATATTCCAACCCAAGAAAACTTAGAAGTTCATTAGGAAAGGTCTGTCTCACTAGGATAAGAGGGGAATGCAGTACAGGATAGACTTTGTCCAGTATGGCAGTAATGAGGCTCCAAAATGCAATGCAAACAAACAGCGAGACCTCACAACCTGGCACAAACCAACAGGAAAAGCTTGTACCCTGGCACAAACTAGAAGCAAAGTCTGATAATGCACTTCAAGCCAGGAGAGAGGTCTCAAAATGCAATCTAGCAGCAAAACCCTGGGGTCCCTGCATCAGGGGAGTCAGTAGCAGTCTACACCAAGAGCAAGCAGCAAGCCTTGGAGGCAAATGAATTTGTAGCAGTGACTTCTGAAGCTCCCAACCCACAGATGGTAAGGAGTTTGGACAACATATAAGATGAAGATTACAAGTGACTCTTTGCTGAGTGTAGGACTCACTGAGTGCATTGCTTATACTCAGTTCCATGTCACAATCCCAGGGCAAGAAGGAACATTAGCACACTAAAAATTACAGCTATGGGGAAGTGGAACCGAGTCATAATTACAGGCAGAAGACAGTATTTGTGTTCACTCACAGATCAGAGTACAGGCCAGGAAAATAGTGATCAAAACTTAAGAAGGAAGAACTGAAAACTTACAAATTCCTAGAATTAGTTCTAAAATCAACAGAATAAAAAACTGAAACTTCAGATAGTCCCCTCTCCATCTGGGAGCAGAGTCCAATCTTAACATAAAATTCCAAATCAAGAAATAGGGTGAAAAAATGAACAAACAACAAAAAAGAAACTAACAACACAAAGCTGTGATGATGACAGAGAAGATCAAAACACAAACTCAGAAGAGAGTGATGTCAAAACATCTACATACAAAGTCTCAAAGCAAAATAGGAATTGATCTCAGGCCTAAAAATCAAATAAAAGAGGTAGAAAAAATGGGAAAAGAAATGAAAGTGATTCAAGAAAAAAATAATACCTTAAAATGGAAAAGGTTGAATAGTAAAAGTCACAACAATCCACTGAAAAAAAAATTCTAAAAACAGAATTGATCAAATGTAAAAAGATAGAAAAATTACAAAAGTTCATTAACAAAAACAACTCCTTAAAAAGTAGAATTGACCAAATGGAAAACAATGTACAAAACTTGGCTAAAATTAGAACTGGGCAAGTAGAAGCTTGAGACATCAAGAAACAATCAAAATCAAAAAAAAAAAAAAAAAGAAAAGAAAAGAAAAGAAAAAAATCAGGAAAAAAGTGAATGTCTCATTTGAAAAAATAACTGATCTTTAAAATAAATCCAGGAGAGATAGTTTAAGAATCACTGGACTACCTGGAAGCTATGATCAAAAAAAGAGCTTAGATATCATATTTCAATCATATGCCCTGATATCCTAGGAGGTAGAATAGAAATTGAAAGAATCCACTTATAACCTCCTAAAAGAGATTTCACAATGAAAACTCCCAGGAATATCATGGCCAAATTTGAGAGCTCCCAGATCAAGGAGAAAATATTCCAAGGGAACAAAAAACAAAACAAACAAACAAACAAACAACAACAACAACAAAAAAAAGCAATTCAACTATCATGAAGCCACAGTCAGATTAGCATAAAATTTATCAGTTTCTGAATGAAAGAATCAGAAATTTTAATATGAGATATTCTGAAGGGCAAAGGAGTTAGTATTGCAATCCATAGTCACCTACCCAGCAAAACTAATAATCTTTCAGGGGAAAATTGACATTTAATGAAATAGAAGACTTTCAAGTATTTCTGATGAAAAGACCAGAATTGAATAGGAAATTTGACTTTCAAATATAAGATCCAAAAGAAGCATAAAAAGGTAAACAGAAAAGAGGAATCATAAAGAATTCAATAAAGTTAAATGTCTATGTTCCTCCATGAAAAGATGATGCATGTTGTTCCTAAGAGCTTTATCATTTATTAGGGAAGCTAGAAGGAATAAATGAAATCATGGATATGAATTGAACATGATGGCATAATATTCCCAAACAAGAAGGGAGAAAGATAAGAAAAAGGGATGGACTGGAGAAAAGGGGGCATAGAGAGAAACAAAATGGGAAAAATTATTTCATATAAAAAAGGTACAAAAGAGCTTTCACAATGGAAGGAAGATGGGGTAGTATCATTTCACAATTGAACTTTATTCTGATTTAAATTGGCAAAAAGAGGGAATAGCATACATATTCATTCATTTTATCTTATCTTACAGGGAAGTAAGAGACTGATAGATGGGAGGGTCAACTGGTGCAGATGGTAGTCAGAAGTAAATCACTTTTGAGGAGGAACAGGGAGAAAGTAGAAACAGAAAAGAATAAACAGAAGAGAAATGGGATGAAGGGAAATAGACAGTTAATAAACATAACTGAGAGTATGAATGGAATGAATTCAACCACAGATGGAAGTGCATAGCAGAATGGATTAAAAAACAGAATCCTACACTATTGAAACAAACAGAGTAAAGGTAAGGGAATACAACTGAATCTCATACTTTAGCTGAAGTAAAAACAAAAAGCATGGATAGCAATCATGATCTCAGACAAAGCAAAAGTAAAAATAGATTTAATTAAGTCATAAGCAGGAAAACTATATTTTGCTAAAAGTTACCAATAACAATGAAGTAATATCAATACTAACCATATATGTGCCAAATAGTATAGTGTTCAAATTCTTAAAGGTAAGGTTAATTGAATTAGAGGAGAAATGCATACTATGAAACTATTCTAGTGAGGGAATATATATGTATATATATATATATATATATATATATATGTGTGTGTGTGTGTGTGTGTATGTGTGTATATACATATAAAACTAGATAAATCCAACAATATAAACAAGAAAGAATTTAAGAAGATGAATAAAATTGTAGTAAAGTTAGATATGATAGACCTCTGGAGAAAACTGAATGGAAATAGAAAGGAATATACCATTTCTCAGCAGTATATGACACCTTCACAAAAATTGATCGTGTATTAGGGCATAAAATTTCACAACCAAATGCAGAAATGTAGAAATATCAAATGCATTCTTTCAACAATAATGTAATGGGTCAAAGCACAAATCATAGAAATGATCAATAATTTGATTAAAAAGAATGACAACAATGAGACCAAAGTTTATAGTATGCAGCTAAAGCGGTACTTAGGGAATAATTAATATCTCTAAATGCTTACAACAATAAAATGGAGAAAAAACAGATCAATGAATTGGAACTGAAACTAAAATAATTAGAAAGAGAACAAATTAAAAATCCCCAAGTAACATTAACTGGGAGATTCTGAAAATCAAAGAAGAAATAGTAAAATTTTTTAAAAAGAAAACTATTAAGCCACTGAGCAAAAGTAAAAGCTACTTGTATGGGGGAGGGGGAATTGAAAGATAAAACATTAGTTAATTTGATTTAGAAAAAAAAGAAAACCAAACTACCAGTACTAAAAATGAAAAAAAAAGTGAATTTACCAGCAAATGAAAAAAATTAAAACATTTATTAGGAGCTATTTTGCCTAATTATATGTCAACAAATCTGACAATTGAAATAAAACATGAATATTTACAAAAATATAAGTTGCCTAGGATAACAAGAGCAAGTAAAATATGTAACCCCATTTTAGAAAAAGAAATTGAGCAAAGCCATCAATAAACTAAGGAAAAATCCCCACAACCAGGTGGATTTATAAATGAATGCTATCAGGTATTTGAGGAACAATTAATTTCAATACTACATAAACTATTTGAGGAAATAGGAAAAGAAGTCCCATTGAATTCCTTTTATGGTATAAATATGGGACTGATACCTAAACCAAGAAGAATAAAGACCAAAAGAAAACTATAGCCCAATTTTCTTACTGAATATTAAAGCAAAAAAATATAAATAAAATGATATATCAAAATATATCAAAAATATATATCAAAAACTACACACTATGAACAGGTAGAATCTATACCAAGAATTCAGGGTTGCTTCAATATTAGTGAAACTATCAGCATAATTGACCATATTAATAACAAAACCAATAAAAATAACATAACTATCTCAATAGATACTAAAAGTTTTTTTTTTTTGACAAAACAACACTAATTCCTATGAAAAACTCTAGAAAGTATATGAATGAATGGATCTTTCCTTAAAATGATAAGTATTTATCTAAAACCATCAGTAAACATTATCTTTAATGGGAATAAGCTAGGAATATTCCCAATAAAATCAAGGATGAAGCAAAGATGCTCATTATCACCACTTTTGTTCACTATTTTAGTAGAAATCCTAGCTTTAACAATAGAAGGACAAAAAGAAATTGAAGAAATTAAAATTGGCAACAAGGAAACAAAACTATCATTCTGAGCAGATGATATGATGGTGTACTTAGAGAATCCTAGAAAATCAACTAAAGAACTCATTGAAATAAAGAATTTCAGCAAAATCACATAAATACACATAAATCATCAGCATTTCTATTTACCAACAAAGTCCAGCAGGAAGAGATAAAAAAAGAAATTCCATTTAAAAAACCAGCAGACAATATAAAATACCTAAGAACTATATGTACACAATTTCAAAATCCTTCACACAAATAAAGTCAGATCTAAACAACTGGAAAAATGTTAATTGCTCATGTATAAGCTGAGCTAAAGTAATAAAAATGATAGATCTATCTATATTAATATACTTTATTCATATCAAACTATCAAAAATTGTATTCTAGAGGTAGAAAAAGTAATAACAAAATTCATTTAGAAGAACAAAATGTTAAGAGTATCAAGGGCATAAATAGAAAAAATAATGTGAAGGAAAGTAGCCTGACTGTACCGGATTGCAAACTGTATTAAAAAGTGATAATTATCAAAACAATCTGGTACTAGCTAAAAAATAGTTATGGGTCAGTGGAATAGATTAGATATATAATATAGTAAAAAAAAAAAAAAAGACCATACTAATCGTTTGAGGAAAAAAAAAAACTTTAAGCTGTTGGAAAAACTAGAAAGCCATTTGGCTGTCTGGCAGAAATTAGGTTTCAAACAATACTTCATACCATATATCAAGATAAAATCAAAATGAATATATATTTAGACATAAGGGATGATGCCATAAGCAAATTAGGAGAGCATGGAATAATTTACTTGTCAGAGATGTGAATCTGGAAAAAATTCATGACCAAAAAAGAAATAGAATTATGGGATATAAAATGTACAATTTTGAAAAAGAGTTTTTGCACAAACAATAAATGCAGTCAAGATTAGAAGGAAAGCAAACCTAGAAAGATTTACATGAAGTGATGCAAAGTGAAGTGAGCAGAACCAGAAAAACATTGTACATAGTGGCAGCAGTATTTTATGGTGATCAACTGTGAATGACAGCTATTCCCAGCAATACAATGATCCAAAACAACTCTAAAGAGCCAATGATTAAAAATGCTATCCACTTTCAGAGAAAGAACTGATGGAATCTTAAAACAGATCAAAGCATACTGTCATTTTTTTAAAAACTTTATTTTTTTTGGGGGGGGGTTTCTGTGTTTTCTTTCCCAACGTGACTAATACGGAAATATTTTTGCATTATTGCACATGTATAACTTTTATCAAATTGCTTGCGTTCTCAAGGAAAGGAACAGCAAGTGGGCGTCAGTGATTTAGAATTCAATATTGTAAAAACTAAAGGCTAAAAAATTTTACATGCATCTGGGGAAAATATTAAAATTTAAAAATCCAAAGTTGTTATGGGGTTCATATGAGATAAAGTATTAAAGAGTTATAAACCTGAAAGCATAATATAAATGCCATATTTTTTTAAATAATGAACAATATAACATTTATAACTTAACGGACCCAAGATTTCACTATAATATTCTCTCCACCAGTTCATATGGCACTCCTTCCTTAACTTCATTTTATGCAGTGACTGTGTGTGTCTGTCCATAAATCTTTTACAGAGAATTCACTCAATGTGCTGAAGGTCCTCCTCTGGTTCTCTGAATCTTTCATGGCTACCAATGTAGCACTTGGACTGTCCATCTGTTACTTGCTACATGACTGGTCCAACTCTTTTTCAGGTCATATATGTCTTAATGATGAATTTTCCTTCACTTCTCATGCACAATTCATATGCAGTAACATCCCACAGCCTACTTATACACACCATGCGTTTTTCCATTGCCCTTTGGGTCAGCTGCAATTGTTATTCTTCTGAGGTTGTGGTGTTCCATGGTTCTCAGTCATATACCATCACAGGGAGTAAACCATAAAGCACTATATAAATGTCAGCTCTCATTATAATTCTTATTTTGCAGCTTGGCCTGGGAACATAACCACTACCATAACATTGTTTCTAAGAGGGAAATCATTCTAAGTCCCAGACAACTGACTTACAAACAAACCTTGGGAACAGACCCTATACTTAAGTTCAAAGATCACAGGATTTACAACTAGAAACAAATTAGGGATCATGTGGCTGGTGCCCTGGGGATTCTGTAAGCATTAATGAAGACAGCTAACATCAGGGGGAGTTTTTCAACTGACAGGAGTTTGAGTAATTTGATAGAATGGAGCTCAACAAAATAAGGTCATGTTTAAAACTCAAATGTGTCTGGGAGGTCCTTGATTTCAGTAAATTGGGCCCATGCTCTTTGTTCATCTCAACTTCATATTTCTTGCTTAGCTCCAAATCCTCAGAGCCTAAAACCCAGACCTTGATTCTTTTATTTTTTTATTATTTTTATTTTTTATTAAAGTTTTTTTTATTTTCAAATCATATGCATAGGTAATTTTTAATATTCACCTTTTCAAAACCTTGTGTTCTAAGATTTTTCCTTTCTTTCCTCCCACTCCCTCCCCTAGAAGGCAAGTAATCCAATATGTTAAACATGTGCAATTCTTCTATACATATTTCCACAATTATTATACTGCACAAGAAAAATCAGATCAACAAGGGAAAAAATGAGAAAGAGAACAAAATGCAAGCAAACAACAACAAGAATGAAAATACCATGTTGTGATCCACACTCCCTGGGTACAAATGGCTCTCTTCATCACAAGAACATTGAAACTGGCCTGAATCATCTCATTGTTGAAAAGAGCCACTTCTATCACAATTGATCATTTTAACAATCTTGTTGTTGTCATGTACAATGATCTTCTGGTTCTGCTCACTTTACTTAGCATCAGTTCATTTAAGTCTCTCCAGGTTTCTCTGAAATCATCCCGCTGATCGTTTCTTATAGAAGAATAATATTCCATGACATTCATATACCATAACTTATTCAGTCATTCTCCAACTGAAAAGTATTCCCTCTCTTTCCAGTTTCTTGCCACTATAAAAAGAGTTGCCAGAAAAATTTTTGTATATGTGGGTCCCTTTCCCTCCTTTTATGATTTCTTTGGGATATAAGCCCAGTAGAGGCACTGCTGGATCAAAGAGTACGTGCAGTTTCATAGTCCTTTGGCCATAGTTCCAAATTGCTCTCCAGAATGGTTGAATCAGTTTACAACTCCACCAGCAATGTACCACATCCCCTCCAACATTCATCATTATCTTTTCCTGTCATCTTAGTCAATCTGAGAGATGTGTAGTGGTATCTCAGAGTTGTCTTAATTTGAATTTCTCTGATAAATAGTGATTTAGAGAGCCTTTTCATATGACTAGAAATGGTTTCAATTTCTTCATCTGAAAATTGCCAGACCCTGATTTTTATCAGCTTCTCAACTTGGAGTGAATAATATCTGGTTTTGACTTCGGGAAATTTCTAGCATTAATTCTTTGTTTCTGGTGATTTTCTGCAGTTTATTGATCCATTTATCAGTTTCTGTTACTAGTTGGTCATATCCTGCTTGCACCTTTTTCTACATTGGAATTCCCCCATTATCCTTCTTCCAGACATTCTTCACCTCCAGAGAATGTGTGTATGTGTATGACTATGCTGTATGTGTTTAATCATCATCCTAGACATCATTCAGTGTGGAAGGCTAATTACCATTCTGTCTATTTCTGTAACTAAAATTATTTCTGTCATTTCTCTTTGAATACTTGACTTCACATTCAATTTAAGTCATACAAGAATATAACTTGTTGCTCTGGATTTACACTTTGTTTTGTGCTTTATTTAATATACTTTTTATCAGAAATGTGACTTCTAAACTCAATTATCCAGTCTCTTCACCAGATTTGGCCTCAAGTAGCTTTTGACTGTCATTCCTTAAAATCAAATCCACTCTCATAGTATAAAGATTTCCACCAGTAAGGCCATTTGGTAAAAATAGTTTACAAACTCTGAATAGAGAAATACACAGTAGTGTTAGAGCACAAAATCTAAATACAGGGGACCTAGATTTGTGTTCCAGATCAGCTCTATGGTCACAGTATTTGCTTTTTAATTGAACAGGAAAGGATTGGACTAAATTAGCTGTAAGTTTTCCATGATCAATCCCCAAAAGAAAATTTCAAAAATGTTTTAAGCATTATAGAAGCATCATTAAAATTAGTGGAGTCTTCGAAAATAATTCCTTTGAATAAGACCCAATCAGAGTCTCATATCCAGTAGGTCTTCATTCAATCCTCTACCCATTCTCTACCCCACTAGAGAAAAGGAATTTGTCTTTCCCCAAATTTCTCATTTCACTTTTACTGGACTTCTCCTTTGTCTTATTGTGTGTGTGTGTGTGTGTGTGTGTGTGTGTGTGTGTGTGTGTGCGCTTTAGAAGAGGTGTTATATAATGCTGAGGTCCATGAGTTTTTTTTTTAATGATTCAGTAATTGAATTTCAATATTATTGATTTCCTTTGTAATTCAACATAATTTAATTTTGTGCTTTTGAAAACATTATTTTGAATAGAAATGCAAAGGCTTCACCATACTGCCAAAGGGTTCCATGACACAAAAAAGGGAAAGAATCCTTCTTTTTAGAATATAACATTTGTCACATATATCTTTGTATCTCCTCCACCAAATGCAGTGCCTCTCACGTTTGTTTAATTGAACTGAGCTGAATCGAATTGAATTCCTAAACTTTTTTCTTTTATGATAATAATTGGCCACAGAGGCAACTAGAAGAAAATAGTGGCTAGAATTCTCGGGGGAAAGTCTGGAAGACTTGAGTTTAAATTTGACTTCAGATATTAACTGTGTGAATATAGGCAAGTCACTTGATCTCTTCTGTCTGCCTCAGTTTCTTCAAATGTAAAATAAAAAATAATAATATTGTTGTGAAGATCAAAAGAGATGATATATGTAAAGTGTCTGGAACATAGTAGGTGCTTAATAAATGTTTGTTTCCCTCTATAGCTCTTAGTGGGAAAGGTGAAATTTTACTTAGATATTTCTATTCTTCAAGAACTTTTTTATTTCTGAATGCTTTGTTAATTTTTTCTAAACTATGTTAATATGAAATTGTACCTTTCATTAAAATAGGATATGTGTTAGCATTTCTCTTTGCTTATATAATTTACTTAATCTTATCTTTGAAAAGCTGAGCCATTTGAGGCCCAAGTTACACCACTATTACCAACAATGCCTATGGCAACATGCCCTAATAACCTACAAAGAACCCAGAAAGAAATAACAGCCTCCTGAGCACTGACCTTGCAAGCCCAGGCCTATAAAGAGATAGTAAATGTCACATCAGCAAAGGAAAGAATTGCTTCACTCAGAATGACACAATCTCCCTTCAGCTTGTGCTGATTTTTGTGAGAAGCATCAGCCTAAAATTCACCAATCCTGAACTACCAGAAATTCTGAACTACCAGAAATCCTGAATAAGTTAACAGTGTAGACTTTAACAGTGTGGCTTTGTTACTCTTGAATACACAACACACACATACACAAACACATACACACATACACACACACACACACACAAGCACAAATTTATTTATAACAAAAACTTACCAACAAGGAATCTTGCATGAGTTTCGTTAAAGAGTAGAAGATTGTTTATCTAAAATGATAAGTATCATTTAGGGCAGCTAGAGTGCCAAGGAGGAAGTCAAGACTGGAATCAGGAATTTTGAAATTATATTAAATATGTGTGTGATATTAAGTAGATACAATTTCATTTGGGAAACGTAAGAGACCTTCAAAACTATTCAATTCATAGTAGATGTAGGAATCTATACAAAACCTCTCCCCATCTATCTCTTTTCCCCTGAGGTAATTGGGGTTAAGTGACTTGCCCAGAGTCACACAGCTAGGGAATGTTAAATGTCTGAGATCAAATTTGAACTCAGGTCCTCCTGACTTCAGGGCTGGTGCTCTATCATTGCAGCACCTAGCTGTTCCACCTCTCCCTATCTTAGTAAGACATTTCTCCCATGAAAAAGAAACAGTGAAAAGATGGTGTGCTTTCTTCTTTTGTCTTCCCTGATGATCTGACTATCCTCCTGAATGTAATCTTTCATTTTTTTCCTATATCAAATATGATTAACCTCTTTACATCTTGAGATGAGACCTGAACTGCTATTTCCATGTACCTGATATTGCCTTGGCGGTTAGCCTCAGGAAACATCAGTTTCCAGACAAAAGGGGGTTAAAAAAACAATATACTTATATAGCCACAAAATAAAAGATCAAATTTGACCTCAGACAATAACTATATGAACCTAGCCAGTCACTTAACTTCATTGACCTCAGTTTCCCCATATGTAAAATGAGCTAGAGAAGAAAAACTACATTAGTATCTTTGCCAAGAAAATCCCAAATGGGGTCATAAAGTCTCAAACACCACTGGAAATGACTGAATATCAAAAGTCATTTGTTTTCTAGGTCATTGATTATATGCAGATGAATGACAACAGTAGGTTCCAAAAAAGGTTGTAAAACTTTACCAGAAGTACAAGGAAGCTTAATCTCTTAAATTTTTTACATCATGCCACACTTGTTTAGGCTGTTAATTATTCTGATTTTACTGATTACTTTGTTTATACTTAAGGTCATCCATTTTTACATTTGTTATTACAATTTGTTCTTTTATTTCCTTTTTTTCTGATCTTGTTCAAGCTGCTTGGGTTCTGGTTTACATTGTTCATTCTGTTGTTTACACTATACATACTCTGATTTAGACTCTTTATACTCTTGTCTATAACTGGATGCTCCAGTTCTCACAAGAATTATTATTCTTGTTTACATTATTTATAAAACCTTTTCTGTGTATGTATTGCTTTGTTTTCAAGACAGAGTAAAAGTAACAGGGAGTAGAAAGTAAGCTCCTTGAGGACAGGAATTGTCCTTCATATTTGCACCTAGCACAGAGTTTGGCATATTTGTGCTGTTCCTTTGTGTTCAAATTTTCATCTCCCCTTTGCAGGGTCTTCTTGACAAGGATACTGGTGTGACTTGCCATTTTCTTCTGCAGAAGTGCTTAATAGAGGCAGCTAAATTGGGCAGTGGAGAAGATTTGGGGTTTGGAATCAGAAGACCAGAGTTCAAATCTAGATTCAGATGCTTACTAGAGCTTTATGACCCTCATCTATAAAATGAGGATAATAAAAACAGTGATTTCTTAGGGTTGTTGTGAAAATCAAAGGAAATAATATTTATAAAGTACTTAACACAGTACTTAGCACAACTATTGTTCAGTCACTTCTGGATCTTCATGATCCCATATCAGGTTTTCTTGGCAAAGATACTAGAGTGGTTAGTTATTTCTTTATCTAGTGGATTAAGGCAAACACAGTTTAAGTGACTTGCCCAGGATAAAAAAACTAGTAAGTGTTGGAGACCAAATCCAAACTCAGCTTTTTTTTTACTTCAGGACCAGAGTTATATCCACTGTGCCATCTAGCTGGGCCTCCAATTGGTACATAGTAGGTACTTAATAAATATGTGTTCCTTTCCCCTTAATAAATGTTTGTTCATTGAGTGCTGAACTTTAAATTAGGAATATTTGTCCTAAAATCTGGTCTCAAACATTCACTAGGTATGTGAATTAGGGCAAATCATATATCCTTTCTGAGGTTTAGGCAATTTATAGTATGGTGATGCTTAACTTATGGTCCGGAACTATTTCTTATATACTTTTTTATTGTTTTCTTTATTTTTCTGGTTATACATGTACATTACATTTTTAATACACACAGGGAAAAATTACAAGAGAAGAAACCAGAAGAAAAACAAAAAAAAAAGTGAACATAGCATGTGTTGATTTATATTCAGTCTCCATAATTCTCTCTCTGGATACAGATAGGATTTTCTAGCCAAAGTTTATTAGGATTGCCTTGCATCACTGAACCTTTAAGAAGAACCAAGTCTTTCATAGTTGATCATTGAACAATCTTGTTGTCACTGTGTACACTGTATTTCTGGTTCTACTTGTTTTATTTAGCATCATTTTGTGTAAGTCTTTCCAGATCTTTCTAAAATCAGTTTGTTTATCATTTTTATAGAAGAACAATATTCCTTTACTTTCATATACCATAACTTATTCAGCCACTCCTCAATTGATGGGCATCTACTCACTTTCCAATTCTTTGACACCACAAAAAGAGCCATTACAAACATTTTTGCATGTGTGGATCCTTTTCCCTCCTTTAGGATTTCCTGGGATACAGTCCCAGTAGCAGCACAGCCCTTGATCTCAAAGGACATGCACAGTTTTATAGCCCTTTGGGCATAGTTCCAAATTGCTCTCCAGAATGGCTGGATCATTTCACAACTCCACCAACAATTCTTTAGGGTCCCAGTTTTTTCACACCCTCTCCAAAATTTATATTATCTTTTCCTGTCATTTTAGCCAATCTGAGAGATGTGCAGTAGAACCTCTTATATACTTTTTAATTAAAATTGTTATTCAATTGTTTTTCAGTCACATCTGACTCTTTGAGATTTCTTTTGGGGTTTTCTTGGCAAATAAACTGGAGTGGTTTGCCATTTCCTTCTTCAACTCACTTTACAGATGAAGAAACTGAGGTAAATAAAGTGACTCTCCAAGTTTCACACAGCTATTAAGTTCCTGAAGTCAGATTTGAACACAGGTGAATGAATCTTCCTGGCTCTAGGCGTAGAAATCTATTTATTGATCCACCTAGCTGCCCATATATTGTTGATAACTATAATTCAATATATTTTTTTCCTTTAAAATCATGTATTTTTATTTTTGCATTTAAAAACATTATTTTGAGAAGGGGTACAAAAACCTCATCAAACAACCAAAAGGGTCTGTGATATAGAAGGGGTTCAGAAGCTCTATTTTAAAACTATCTTCTAAGTTACAGATGGCCTATGTTTGGAAACCAGAGAGAACCCCCACACCAGAGCCTTGTCAGGGACTCTGGTTTTCACTATTTATTTGTACTATTGTTTGCCATGTTTATCCCCTATTTCTACCTCTGCTTATACTGGTTATACTCTGGTTTATATTGTCTATACTTGTTTTTAGGAGGTGTATACTTATATTACTGTTGTTTGTTTTGCTCATGCAAGTCAGCTTCAGGACAACTGATATAATGAAATGTCCCAGCTCAGAGAAGAGAGCTTCCCTCTAAACTACCATGGTCAGCCACATGGATCTGGCTATTGTATTGAAATTATATTCTTTAACTCAAAATGAACTGAAGTCTACTTTGGCAGCCTAAGTTTAAGATTTAAGGTCTACAGTTTTTTTATGACTTAATAATTGGATAACACCAAGGCTTTACATGACCTACAAGAAAAGGAAGGAACGATACAACACAACTAGAGCTTCAGCCATGTCCTGAAAAGACCTCTCAATAGATATTTTAATCTGATGATGGTCAATATTTCTACAATGGTGTAAAATCTAAATCTTTTGCTTTTTAAGTATAATTTAAAAGGAAGAAAAAAATCAGAAATAATTTTAATTTTCTGGAACTGCTAAAGAAAATGACTTCATCCACATTCTGTCAACCACATTAATAATGGTGAAAATAATTCACATCTCTCTAACTCACATATGCCTGCTATCTCTTCTGGTCTCTTCCTCAAAGTCCTTGCCTCTGGGTGGAACAATAGGGAAAGATCTTGTTTACAAATTGTACATTGAAATGTAGGTTACCAGTGGAGGCAACAGGTTTATGCTGACAGGTCACTTTAGATTGGAGTTTAATTTATGAAGATTGCTTTACCTGGGGCTGTGGTAATCTATGCCTATGGAGTAACTCACACTCTGCCTCATTTCGAATGCAGTCAAAGGCAGCCATATTTCACAATGACAATGTAATCACAGATCCACATTAAAAAGTCATTATTGTTTAGAATCCAGCTTGGTTTGAAAAACACTTACTATAAAATTCAACAGCCTTTGTAAATTACAGAAAGGTTTACTCAAGAATACAAGGTGCTGTGATTTAAATCAGGAACTTACTTCTTTATTGATTCAATGGGATTTCGTAGGTCACTGCATTTATGGGGACTGATTAGTGAGTAATCAAAGTAGTAAACTCCTCCCTTGTCGGTTCATAAATAATTATGAATTGAATTCGCAGTCCCTCAGTTTCACACACAAATACTTCCCCCTGCAAAAAAATTGTAGATTCAACTTTGGGGGTCATTGATAGCATAGTCCTGGGATCCCCAGCTGGAAGAATGAAAGATGTCTCTCCTGTGGAGCATTCAGAAGTTTATAAAAGTATCCTCACAACAAATTCTCCAAAGTAAGGAATGCCAGTATTATCACACCCATTTTACAAATGAGGAAACCGAGGTCCAAAGACATAGAATCATAGTTTTAGGATTGGAAGACATCCTAGAAGACATAGTACACACACACACACACACACACACACACACACACACACACACACACACCCTTCAAATTATAGATGAGGAAATGGATGGTTATGTGACCTTTTCAGGAATATCCATGAAGCAAATGATGTAGATGGGAAAAATCCAGATTTTCTGCCTCCAGAAAATCTTTCTGAGGCACAAATAGGAGTAGAGATTTAAAACCAGAGTTTCCTACCCCCCCTCCCTGTAGTTCTTTTGTCCCTGTCATTCAAATGGAAAAAGGAAAGTGAGAACAAATAAATAGAGCCCTCACTCTTCCTTTGTCACTGTTATGGCCACTTGAACTTTGGGTCTGAGGCTTTGGATACATTAGGCTAAAAGAGAAAGGTGGGATGCAGGATTCATTCAATCAGCCAATTGGGAACCTTCAATTAAATGCCTATGCTATCCCAGGCTCTATTACAACTGAGTATACAGACAGAAGTGAAGCAATCCCAGCCATCAAGAAGCTTACCCTCTATGAAGAATCTGAAGGGAACAGGTACAAATACAAGAACATAAAGAACAAAAGATACCAGGTGATTTTGAGGGGTCATTAGAAGCCATAACCAAAGGGATGAGAAGGCTGGTGGCATTCTGGAAGGATACGAAAGGACATCAGAAAGCATCAAGGAGCATCGTGACTTTGGGTTGGATGAAGTCTGGCTTGGCAGGCTGCTAGGACTGGAACTAGAAGGAAGGAGTTTCAGGAGTTATGGCATCCCAGGCATGCCTTCAAATGGGTGGCAAAGAGGAGACAAGGTAGCTGATTATGGCATTGAGTCCACTGGGAAATCTCATGATCCAATGATTGCTGAAGTATAGATTAGACACTGAAAGGGACAGATCTTAGAGATCATCATATAGTTCAATTACTCATTTTACAAATAAGGAAGTTGAGCCTTATAGAAGTAGTTCAGTCCTTTTTCAGTCATATCCAACCCAATGTGACCCCATTTGGGATTTTCTTAGCAAAGATGCTAGAGTGGTTTGCCATTCCCTTCTCCAGCTCACTTTACAGTTGAGGAAACTGAGGCAAACAGGCTTAATTGACCTGCTCAGAGTTACACAGCAAGTAAATATCTTAGGTTAGATTTGAACTCAGAAAGATGAGTCCTCCTGACTCTAAGTCCAGCACTATGGTACCACCTAGTTGCCTTTTTGGAAGTTAAACTCACCCAGTCACACAGATAGAAGTAGCAAAACCAGGATTTGAAGCCAGAAACTCCAACTCTGTGTTCCACTATGCCACACTGGTGTGTGCATGGGGTTAGGGCATGGTTATTATTACCCTGCATCTTCTTTATTCCAACCCCCCATCAGATTTCATCAAGTGAAATTTAGGAAAGTCATAGACAGCTGAGTTCGCCTCCATCTTTTGCTTTGAGTAGCAAATTTGTGCTAATGAGATACAGAGACAGAGTAACTTAAAATTCACTGGAGGGGGAGCAGGAAACTTCATCAAGCAACCTCTGCCAATTGAAAGGCCATGTTTACAGGAGTCGTTGGAGCATTGCTCCAATAAGCAGATAAATTCTGCCTACTTAGTGGAGTTTTAAGCTGTGGATTTATATCTGTACAAGCAGGCCATCATTTGTACATTACTGTTCATGCTGGGCTTATTGAATTCCTACTTAGCTTTGCACGGATGGAGATCATTGTCCTGTATGGGCAACTGGGGATGCTTGGGATTGAAATGATGGTACCAGGGTGGAGACAATAAAAGCAAACAGACCAACAAGTTCCTTTTAGGCTGTGGTCTGCCTTTCTAAATTGACTCCACATGATTCCCCTTCACACAAGCTTCAGTGCACCCAAACTGACAATATCTCTGATCTTTATACTTATCTCCCATCTCCATGTGTGTGCCCACTTCACCTTTATTTCTTAGAACTTTTTGCTCCTTTCAAAGCTCAGCTCAATTGCACATGGAACCTTTCCTAGTCACGAAGCTGTGTCTCTCCTTTCCCTCCACTAAATAACTTTGTATTTGTCACATTCATATTTTGCATATATTTATGTGTACTTCTTGTTTCCCCTGATAGATTGTAACCTCTTTCAGGGTAGGGACTGTGTGATTAGAGCTATCCCTCGTTTGATGTAGCCAGAGCTAATTTTCCTATTATTTCCTATTATTACATTCTATGGTACACAAGAGTCTCATTGCATTCTAATCCCAAACCTGTGATCATGACTAGCTTGTGCAAGGTTATTCCAAAAGAGACCATTTCATTTCTCTCTTTTTATCTCTAAACTGATATTTGGAGGCATTGAATAAATATCTGTGGATTAAAATAAAATATATTTAAAATAGTTTAAATTAATTTAACATATTTAAATTAATTTAATATATTTTACATTATAAAAACATATATAATATATTTTAAATTAAATTAAAATCTACAAGTTGAATTAAATAAATAAAATAATTAATTTAATTTAATTTAAAAATAAAACAAATTTAATAAATATTTGTAGATTAATTTATTCAGAAATTTTGACAAGGTATAAATCAATATCCCACTCATTTTTCTAGACCCCAGTCCACAAACATCATTTCTATGAGCATTTAGTCATAGATTTTTATCTGGAAGGAGCCTTAGAGGCATTCTAGTACAACTCCCTCTTTGAAGGTTGGGGGAAAATGAGAATCATTAAAGTTAAGTCATTTGCTAATGGCCAAACAGTATATAAACTAATAAATTTCAGAGAAGGATTTTGATTCAGGTCTTCCTAATTCCAAATCCAGCACTTGATCCTATAATCAGAATTTTTCACTCTTTGAAGACACTGGCCAAAGCACTGATGGTTGTGACTTTGCCATTTTGGAGGCCATGCATTGCTCTGCTATTGAGCAACAGTATGGTGCTGGTCAGGGCAGTTTAAAAAAAGACTCCCTAATTTTCAGCTTCTTCATTTATAGAATAATGATAATATAGCACAGCAAAAACAACCTGGCTTTGTGTTCAAATATATCACCTCCAATGTATACTAGTTGTGTGATCTTACACTTAGTGGGAGGTGGCAGCAATAAAGGGCCTAAACCAAATGAAAATGCAATTGGAATATATTTCTAAAATTATATGAAAATATGATAAAATATAGGTAATGGAAATGTAGCTACCCTCTCTCTATTTGCATTTGACACCTCTGTTATGAAGAGCACTCTGAAACATCTATTAAGTAGTGTTAATAAACAAAGTTCACCAAATTCACCAATGGCTACCTCACAGTTTCCTTCCAATCATCCTCCAAGAACCACAGAACCACAAGGCCTCTGCTTTTAGGGAAAGATAGAAAAAACTGAAAGTGTGGGGAAGGCAAATCTCCAAGAAGGTTTGCACACTCACTTTCTGGGTAATGGAAGAACAAATCCCCTCACACAGAGCTTCTGGCTCCTAAGCTGCCTTGAACTTCTGCCTACACAATTATAAATTTTCCCTTTTACAGCAACATGACCCAACCTAAGTGGTTCCCAATTACCAAGGGCTTGGGGATAAAATCCAAATTTCTCACCTTGACTTTCATAACTTTTTGAAAGCCTAACTACCTCTTCTATTAGAGTAGTGTCATATAACTTACGAGAGTTCTAGAGAATGAATCAAATAGAGCTGGATTCAGATCCCACTTCAGACACTTACACTTACCATGGGCAAATCACTTAATCTCTCTGTATTTCCCCTCTATAAAATGATTATAATAATCTATGTAGAACAAACCCCACAGGCAGTAGTGTGAAGCATTAATGAAATAATGTATGCAAAGGACTCTGCAAATATTAAGTACCATGTAATATTTTCTAATTCTGTATCTCCAGGACACATACAGAGACTCTTAAATAGAAAGTTGATATGAAATTAATTTTGGTTACATTATGATGCTGAGGGAAAGGGACAGGTCAAAACTGGATCACACATTGTCAGGGCATTCCTGCCATTGGTTTCACTAGACTGGTCAGATAGTCGTCAACAAATTATGATATAGTAAAACATTCCAGATGTGTAATCATTGATATTTTTCTTCTTCCACTACAGGAAGTGATCTATACTTCCTCCATCTGGTTGTGTTAGGTTTCTGCTTAGCATCTTTTCTCGAGAGTGTGGATGTTTACCAGCTGTCAAATTCTTACATATTTGCTTTTGATAAGGATATGTCCCAGCTTTCAGATGCATATTTCTGACACATGTAACTTTCCTTGCTTCCCCCTATTTTGAAATTATCTTTCACTGCTCAGACTTCGAAAAATACATTTTTGTACACATTTAATGGTACATATCAAGGTTTTTAGTTTGTTTTTTAATTTGTATTATACATGTTCTTTGGTCAATTTAGTCATATCCAACACTTCATGGGGGATTTTCTTGGCAAAGATACTGGGATTTGTCATTTTCTTCTCCAGCTCATTTTATAGATGGGGAAATTAAGGCAAACAGTTTATGTGACTTCTCCTGAGTCACACAGCTAGTAAGTGCCTGAGGACATCTTCCCATCTAGATCCCATCACTCCTCCAGGGCCCAGTGTAGTGTTCTATATACTTCAGAATATACAATAAACATGTTGAATAATAGAGGTAGCTTCAGAATAGTGGAAAGAATTTTATGGATTAGGCATCAGGAATATTGGAATCCAACCAATATAAGCCTGGTTCTGTCATGTATGTCAATTCTGTGAACTTCTACAACTTACTTCCTCTGACCAGACTTCAGTTTCTTCATCTGTAAAATGAATAGGATGGACTTAACAATCTGTAAAGTCCCTGCTAGGTGCTAAACAGCTGATGGAGTCAGACTGAATAACAGACCTCGTTAGCTAATTCTATAATGAATCATTTGATTCTGTGCACCCAAGGTTGACATGTATATTCTAATCCTCTGGAAGGCATCAGCTTCATTTGCCCATTCATTCATCCAAAGAACATTGGTTGAGTTTCTGCTATGGAACCTTGATGAATTCAATCAATATTTATAAATTCAATCAAAATATATTATAAAGTCAGAATCCTATGTTCAGTGGTGAGGATTCAGAGATGAACAACAACATATTCTTTCTTTTCACACAAGTTAAAAACTAATAACCATCCCTCTGATTGAGTGGCTCTTCCCAGAACATCCATTTAAAAATGGTGCCCAGACCTCTTCATTCCACACCAAACTACATCCTGGGTTTCTCCATCTTTCCCCAGTACAATGCAGCTTTTCTCCCCTCCTCCCTTTTATGTGTGGTCTTTCTCCATTAGAATGTAAGCTCCTTTAGGGAAGAGACTATGTTTTTTAATAGTTTTTGTACTCCCAGCACTTAACACAGAATCTGGCATGTGTTTTTAAAAATGTATGTTGACTGACTGATCAATAGCATAGTAGAGAAAGTCAAACATATATATATGTATATATATATGTACACACACACACACACACACACACACACACACACACCTGAGATTCAGGAGAGAATGGGAAATGAAAAGATGAAAGGTCTGTTCTAAAACATGAGAATTCAGAAGAGGAAAAGACAGCTAGAGGAGGCATGTTTTAAATTTGTATCTCTATTTCTTGTCACTCAAAAAGCACTTAACAAATACTTTTTCATTCATTCTGGTTTATGTCTTTAATTAAATTGTACTACTCAACTTACCATATACCATCCCCACTTCCATGTCTCTACTGTTCCTTATGCTTAGAAATGACTCTCTTCCCTTCATTTTTTCAATGCATCCTTTCAAGCCTAATTCATGTGCTTTCTCATACAGGAAGTCTTCTGTGGGATTCCTTAGTGGTTAAAATCCTGTCACAGACACACCTCACATGTCATAATGGACTTATATAATATAGGCTTGTATAGTTACCTTCATTTGTATTTTATCCCTTTACCAAATTGTGAGTTCACTGACGGTTGGACTTTAAACTCAGCTTTCTATCTATCTCACCCTACCTGAGTTTTCAATGCCTCTATACCATCACCTCCATCCAGAGCTCACTGGGATGGGTTTCATTTGCATGCTTCTTCTTTTCTATTTTCCAAGACTATGTGCTCCTGAGACTAGATCCCAGATCTGCATATTCCTCTGCAACCCCCAGATTTTGAGTTCCCTAAGTGCAATGCCTAGAGAAGTGTTTGCACTGTCTCTCCCACCCAGATTAGAGTCTTCTTGAAGGCAGGGCTGTTTCTGCTTCTTTAAAGCCATCCCAGAGTGAACTCCCCAAAGATTTAGTCACTGGTCTGCTCCTTTTCCTATCTCTTTCATAACACATCAGAGAACCATCCTAGGCACATTGTGGGAACTCAGTAATAGTTTGTTGTATTTAATTGAAACTGAAATTGGAATGGTATTGATTTGGAATTGAAACTGAATTAAATTCAATTGCATCGAATGAAAATCCAAATCTTCAGTGAGCGTCAGAGAGATGAGCAGAACCCTGGGGACCTGGGAAGGGGCAGGCCTGGGGCAAAACTAAGGAAACCATTTACCCTGCCTGCCCTTAGCCATCTGGGGACAATCTAGTCATGAGATTAGACTGCTAATTGAAATTGTAAATCAAAAAAAGTTCCATTGATGAGTCCCTTTAATAAAAGTTGAAATGGTGCTCAGAGAATCCTTCAAAAACCAGGATCTGAATATCAGAAATTCATCATCAAGAGCCATTAATCACAAAATTCTCAGTAATTACTGCCATAAACCACAATGCTAATTAGGCCAACCCAGACCCAGGCAGCCCTCTCATTTCTTATTGCTCCCTTTCCCCAAACTTCATACCTTCAAGACATTATAGATATGCTCTCTGGCACATGGTAGACATAACTTCTTGATTGATTCATATCCTTAGGAAGGATACACTGATAAATCAGAGCTCATCCAGAAGTAGGTGGTGAGGGTGTGGTTAGGACATTGTAGAACATACCAGCTAAGGACTGAATTTTAAAAAGGCCTCCCTCAATCTGCCCTCCTATCAGCCCATGCATTTTCTTATCTCTTTCCCCTACTACTTCTGCCCTCCTTTCTATTAGCCTTTCCTCTTCATTTTTTCCCCTTTCCCCTTCTATTTCCCTCTAGAGTAATTTCTATACCCAACAAAATTTATATGTTATTCCCTCTTTTTGCCAAATCTGACGAGCTTAAGATTGAAGCTATATTCATCCTCCTCCCTTCTTTCTTTCCCTTTACTGTAAACATTCTTTGGTGCTTCTTCATGTGATGCAATTTATTTCATTTTACCTCCCTTTTTAGGGAAGTCTTGTGAAAGGAAATGGCAAGCCATTCCAGTATCTTTACCAAGAAAACTGCAAACGAAATCTTGAAGAGTCCAACATGATAAATAGACTAAACACCAACAGCAAGAGAAGTCTCTTTATCATAGGATCATAGAGCCAGAAGGGACCAGTAGTCTAGACCTCAAATTTTTTACAAAAGAAACCAAGGCCCAGAAGTGTTGAAACTTCCTCACGATCATAAAAGTAGTGAGCAGCAGAATCATGATTCCCACCCATAATGACTGATTCCAAATCTATCACTTTTTCCAGAATGAGAAAAGGGAAAGAGGTGATATGCTATGTTCAAGTTTTTAATGGGTTTTCATATGAAAAAGGTATTGGATTTTTACTGCTTAGCCCTAGGAGGAGGAGGGGCAGAAGTGGGAGGAAAAGGAAATAGCAAAGGGGTAGATTTTTGTTCAATTGTTTAAACATTTGGTAAAAGGAAAACTGTCCCAACAAAAATGAAATGTCTTGAGTTACCCCAACCTGGAATCTCCAAGTGAAGGCTGATTTACCATTTATCAGAGCTATAGTAGAAGGCTCTCTACTCAACAATGGGTTGACCTCTGAAATTCTTTCCAGATCTGTGATTCTAGGGTCCTGTGCAAATGCCTTTTTCTGGGAGTTCTTCAAATCAGACCCTGACTTGCACCCTCCCAGACATGAACTCAGGAATACTTGGGACAAGCCTGAATTGGTAAAATTTAGAAGAGTGGCCAAATGATAGAAAAATGGTAGGCTAAAATCCTAGACTCCATGGGGCCTGTGTAATGAAACCACAAAGCCATGATCTTGTACCTATGCACCACCTCTCATCTTGTAGAAGCTACAGGAATTACAGGCTCACTGATTGTAAACTGATGGGAATTTTGAAAATCTCATTTTGAAAATCCAATTTGAAAAGGTGATCCTCCATGTTACAACCACCAAACCCAGGAGAGCAGAGAATAGTCAGAGATAGATACAGGACTAGTAAAAAGTAGCAGGAAATAAAACTACCTTTCTGAGTGCAAATCATTTTTCTCCCCTCCATGTAGTCTAGGCTTTATTTGAAACAGACAACTTGTTACCCCAAATATATCTTATGCAAAAACTGCTCCTTGTGTCATTCTCCTCCTATGTGTCTGTTGAATTCCCACCCTTTTTTAAAGCTTAATCTAATGCCGATTCCTCCACATAATTTTCCCTGATTACTTTCAGGTAGTAATCTTCCTACAAGTTCCTCCCATAGCACCATGTTTTCTTTCTTATCACTATATTTATTACAGATTGTAATTGTTTATGATGGGGTATCTAGATGGTTCAATGGGTCTTGGAGTCAGGAAGATATGAATTCCAATGTGGCCTCAGACACTTACTAGCTGTATTACCCTGGGCAGATCATTTAATCCTGTTTGCCTGGTAAATGAGCTAGAAAAGGAAATAGCAAACCACTCCAATATCTTCAGAAGAAAATCCCCAACTGGGTCACCAAGAATAAAACATGACTGAAACAAGTGAGCAACAACAACTGTTTATAATGGTACATTTATCTTACCTGGGAGCACACAAGGACAGAGAAGAAATTGCAGAAGACAGAGCACTGGAATTACAGTTAGAGAACCTCATTCAGCTCAAATGCAGGTTCTGCCTGACACCTGTGAGGTCTTGTATGAATCCTTTCCTTTTTCTGGGAGTCAATTTTCTTATGAGAAGAAACATGATCCAATGGAGAGAATGTCAGGTTTGGAATCAGGAAATAGGAGGTAGAATTCTAGCTCTGTCACTTTCTTCCTAAGTGATGCTGGCTAAGTCAAACTCTCTGGAGCTCAGTTTCCTTATATGGAATTTCGTGTGTGTGTGTGTGTGTGTGTGTGTGTGTGTGTGTGTGTATTTATATATATGAAGTATATATATATATGTTTATATATGTGAAATATACATATTTTATATATACATAAATAAGAATGTATGTATGAAATATACATATATATGTATGTATATGTATATGTATATATATGTATATATATATATATGTGATGAGGCTATTGGAGTACATGACCTTTGAGGACCCTATCAAATTGAAAATCTTAATACTTCATATGTCTCTTCTGCCCAAGCACAGTGGTCTGTATAAAGGAGATGCTTCATAAATGTTTATTGACATGAAATTGAATTGAGCACCACAAAGAAGTTCCTGTTTTCTGCCTACTCAGATGGAACTCTCACTCTAGGGTACCACTTGACTTACGGGCAAGTCACTTATTTCCCTAGATTTTGTTTCCTCACGGGTAAGATAAGGACAAGATGAAATCAAGATTCCTTTTATGTCTAGCTTTATGCTCCAAAAGCCCTTCCTCCCATCTAGCTGACTGCCACTCCACCCCCAAATCTGACATTCCATAGCCTATGTTCTAAGGCCTCTTCCAATTCCAGACACAAATTTTGTGATCCTGATGTGGGGGAGTAGGTCAGAAACAGCTGGAAGGGATGGGAAGTTCAAGCAACAGGAAGAAAGCTTTTACACAGCAATATAAGAGAGTGATCTATCCCTGTCTGCCAGTGTTTGTAAACATATTGTAAACAGGTAGAAATGAACAGTTCATCTCTCTGAGGGGAACAGATGCATCCTTAATCCTTATTAACTGTTTGCTTCCGCCTTAGTGTCTGCCATCAGATTATAAACCTGAAAGAAGAAGAGATGAAAGATGATGGCCTTGTGATTCTTGCCTCCGACTGGGACGTGTGAGCTGATGGCTGGTGTCAGTCTCTATTACCAGGAGCAGTAGGGCAGCTAGGTGTCATAGTGGACAGAGCACTGGGCCTAAGTTAAAAAGATTTCTGTTCAAATCAGAATAGCTTCAGATACTTTCTAGCACTGATCAAGTCATTTAACCTTAGATGGCCTCAATTATTTTAGCCTTATAATAAGGATAACAATAGCATCTACTTCCCAGGATTCATGAGGATAAAATGAGGTAATATTTGTAAAGCACGTAATACATTTTTCACTTTCTTAACCTCTTTTTTTATTTAAGTTTTTTTTACAAAATGACTAATATGGAAGTGTTCTATATGATTGCACATGTATATAGATATATATGCATATAGATAGATAGATAGATAGATGGATAGATAGATAGATAGATAGATAGATAGATAGATAGATACCTGAGGCAATTTGGGATTAAGTGACTTGCCCAAGGTCACACAGCTAGGAAGTGTTAAGTGTCTGAGGTCAGATTTGAACTCAGGTCCTCCTAACTTCAGGGTTGGTGGTCTATCCACTGCACTACCTAGCTGCCCCCCATATGTATATTTTTATTGCATCATGATCTGAAAAAGATGCATGTACTATTTTTATTTTTCTGCATTTGATTTTGTGGTTTATGCCCTAATTTGTGGTCAGTGTTTGTGTAGGTTCCATGTACCACGGAGAAAAAAGTATATTCCTTTCCGTCTCCATTTGGTTTTCTTCAAAGGTCTATTATACCTAATTTTTCGAAAATTCTATTTACCTCCTTAACTTCTTCCTTATTTATTTTGTGGTTTGATTTATCTTGTTCTGATAAAGCAAAGTTGAGAAAACCCACTAGTATAGTTTTTCTGTCTAATTCTTCTTGTAGCTCTCTTATTTTCTCCTCTGGGAATTTGGATGCTATGCTCCTTGGTACATATATGTTTTGTGTTGATATTACTTTATTATCTATAGTACTCTTTAGCAATGTAGTTTCCTTCTTTATCTCTTTTAATTAAATCAATTTTTGCTTTTGCTTGATCTGAGATCAGGATTGCTACCCCTGCTTTTTTTTTTTTTTTACTTCAACTGAAGCATAATAGATTCTGCTCCAGTCTTTTACCTTTATTCTGTATCACTCTGCTTTAAATGTGTTTCTTGTAAATAACATACGGTAGGATTCTGGTTTTTCAACATCTGTGATCCACTTCCGTTTTATGAGAGAGTTTATCCCATTCACATTCACACTTAAAATTACTAATTCTGTATTTCATGCCATCTTATTTTCCCCAAATTATGGTTTTCTCTTTCCTTTCCCCCTTTCCCTCCTCCCCAGTGTTTTGCATCTGACCACCATCTCCCTCAAACAGCACCTCCCTTTTACAGCCCCTCCCTTCTTTCTTTTCCTTTTCCCCTTCTATTTCTATTCTCTCTTTTATTAGCCTCCCCCTTTCCCTTCCTCTTCCTCCCCCACATCCCTATATGGTAAGACAAGTTTCTCTATGAAATTAAATATGTCCAATATTCTCTCTTTGAGCCAAATCTGATGAGATTAACATTCACACAATGCTCAATCCACTCTCATCTTTCCTCACTTGCAACAGATCTTTTTTTACCTCTTCATGAGATGTAATTTACCCCATTTTACCTCCCCTTTCCTCTTCTTCCAGTACAATGATTGCACGTGTATATACTGTATCATATGGGGAAATGATTGTGATAGAGGGTACTCCCAGAACTACCAACATAGATTCTTTTGCTATTTTTCCCCAATAAACAAATATCTATTTTTCTTTTACTTTCACCCCATTTCCCTATTAGGAAAAAAAGGAAAAAGAAAAATCTGTCTCAGGGAGGGAAAAGAGAGGGAACTGGTGCTGAGCAAAAAAGGACAGAACCAGGAATAAATACATTGTACACAGTAACAGCAAGAATGTGCAATGATCAACTATGAAAGACTTAGTTCTTCTCAGTAGTTTAGTGATCCAAGACAATCCTGATAAACTTTGGATGGCAAACACCATCTGTATCCAGAAAAAAAACTGTGAAGATTGAAAGTAAATCAACACATTTGTTCACTTCTTTTTTCACTCTTCAGTGATTTTTCCCTTTTGTTCTGATTTTTTTCTCCCAAAATAATTCATAAAACAATGCATAGTTAAAAAAATAAAATAAAATAGAAATCAACACAGACTAGTCATTCATCAGTGTATTGCTGAGAATAGCAAAGCTATTAATAGCTGATCATCCCACAATATTGTTATTACTTTGTACACAGCACATTTTATTTTGCTTGAGTCAATGGAGGATTTTTCTAGTTTATTTGAGAGCATTCTGCTCATCATTTCCCATATAACAATAATATTCTATCATATTCACATGCCATAGTTTATTCAACCGTTCCTCAATTAATATGCATCCCCTCAATTTCCAGTTTTTTGCCCTAAAAAGAGAGTTGCTACAAATGCTTTTGTACATATAGGTTCTTTTCTTTTTTAAAAAAAAAAATCTTTTTTGGGATTCATGCCTAGCAGTGATATTGTTAGGTCAAAGGATGTGTATGATTTTATAGCTTTTTGAGCATAGCTCGTATTTTTTGATAATTTATCAATTGGGGCATGACATTTTTTGTACATTTGACTCAATTCCCTATAAGTTTGAGAAATGAGGCTCTCTCAGAGAAAATTGCTTCAAAATTCCTTTTATAATTACTACTGCTAACTGTATTCCTCCCATTTATTCTAGTCTCTCTCTCCTTTTATCCTATACCTCCTCAAAAGTGTTTTGCTACTGACCGTTATCTACCCCAATATGCCCTCTCTTCTATCATCCTCACCCCACTTCCTATATCACCTTCCCCTCCTACTTTCCTGCAGGATAAGATAGATTTCAAATCCCATATTGAGTGTTTGTTATTTTCTCTTTGAGCCAACTCTGATAAGAATAAGGTTCACTCATTCCCTCTCTTCTCCACCTCTTCCTCTCCATTATAAAAGCTTTTTCTTACCTCTTTTGCAGCAGATAATTTGTCAGTCCAGTTATCCCATTTTCTTTCTCCCAATATATTCCTCTCTCACCCCTTAATTTCATCATTTTAATATAGATATAAATATATATATAGATATAGATATCCCTTCATGTTCAACTCACATTTGTGTCCTCTTTCTATATATACTACTTCTAACTACCATAATGATGAGAATTCTAATGTTACAAGTATTCTCCCATGTAGAAATATAAACAGATAAACTTTAAGTTCCTTTGATATTCTTAAGTTCCTTTCCTGATTACCTCCTTATGCTTCTCCTGAGTCTTGTATTTGAAAATCAAATTTTTTATTCAATTCTGATCTTTTCATCATGAATACTTGAAAATTTTCTATTTCAGTGAATTTCCGCCTTTTCCCCTGAAAGATTATACTCAGTTTTGTTGGGGAGGTGATTCTTGGTTGTAATCCTAGCTTTATTGTTCTGTGGAATATCATGTTTCAAGCCCTCTGGTCTTTTGATGTAGAAGCTGCGAAATCTTGTATTATCCTGAACTATGGCTCCACTATACTTGAACTGTTTTTTCTAGATGCTTGCAATATTTTCTCCTTGACCTAGGAGCGCTGGAATTTGGCTATAATATTCCTGGGAATTTTTATTTTGGCATCTCTTTCAGGAGGTGATAGGTGGATTCTTTCAATTTCTATTTTACCCTCTAGTTCTTGAATATGAAGAGAGTATTACTTATTAATTTCTTGAAAAATGATATCCAGGCTCTTTTTTTGATCATGACTGTCAGGTAGACCAATAATTTTTAAATTATATCTCCTGGATCTATTTTCCAGGTCAGTTTTTTTTCCAATGAGATTTTTTATATTTTTTCTATTTTTTCATTCTTCTGGTTTTGCTTTATTATATCTTGATTTCTCACAAAGTCATTAGCTTCCATTTGCTCAATTCTAATTTCTAAGGAATTATTTTCCTCAGTGTATATCCTTTCCCATTTGGCCAATTATGCTTTTTAAGCCATTCTTCTCTTCATTAGCTTTTTGTTTTTCCTTTTACACCACTCTCAACTCTCTTCCTAATTTTTCCTTTATCTCTCTTCAGGGGATTCCTGAATTTTCAAAATCCCCTTTAAGCTCTTCCATGACCTGAAACCAAATGTTATTTTTCTTGGAAGCTTGGATGTAGGAGTTTTGACTTTATCTTCCTCTGGGTATGTGTTTTGATTTTCCTTGTCACCATAGTAACTTTACATAGTCAGAAATTTTTTTTGGTTGTCTGTCATTTTCCCAGCCTATTGCTTGGTTATTAACTCTTTGCTAAAGTAGGGCTCTGTTTTCAGGGTGGAGGGTACATTGTCCCAAGCTTCAGGGACTTGGTGCAGCTGTTTTCAGAAATCCTTTTGGAGGCCTGAACACAAGCATTCTTTTCTCCCCTGGAACTGTGAGGATTGTCCCCACTTCATCATGACTATAAGTTATAGTGTGTTTAGGCAACATATCCTTCCTCAGTGCTAATTAGGAGGTACTAAAGGGACCAGTTCATCCATATACTTCATTTTCCTTCTAGTTTCCTACTATGACTTTGCCTTGGCCACAAGCAGGGTTTCATATCCCCAGTACTCCCTCGTTAGCTGATCAGGACTACCCATTCTGCTTTTCCAACAAATCTGGCTTCTTTTTCTTCCTCTTCTCTCAGAGATCAGGGAATTTTAAAAAATAGTAAAAGATGCAAGCATGAGGAACAAAAACCAAACCTCTGACTTTAGTTTTGAGGAGCAGCAATTGGTTGAAGAGAAAGCTAACCATCCCATAAGTGAGACCTAAAATCTAAAGCTGTATCCTCCACAATAGGATTTTGTGCTATTGTTACGCTTCTTGTTTGGCAATTAAGACCCTTCACAACCAGGTTCCAACCCACTATTCCAATTTCACAATATATTCATTACTTACTTTCCCCAAACTCTATATAATCCAGCCAAATTGGCTGATGAGACTTGTCTTAAACCCAAGTAACAGGTAATAGAGAACCATCAGTTACTGACCCAGCCTAAGGAAGGGCTAGAAATTGGGTTTACTAAACTTGCAAGGATACAGTGGCCAAACATAGATCAAGAATATATATTTTAAGAATAATACAGGAATTTATTTTGCTTAACTATGCATATTTGGAACAAGGGTTTGGTTTTTCTTTTTTCTTTTTTTCCTAATAAGGAGATGGGGTGAAAGTGAGAGGAAAAAATATATATGCCTTTATTGGGGAAAAATAGCAAAAAGAATCTATGTTGGTAGTTCTGTGAATATCCTCCATCACAATCACTTCCCCTATTCCCAACCCCCATTCTTCTTCTTGCAGACATGCTCAGACCCATGATTAGTGCAGGGTACATAGGATGAAGAAGTTTCCAGGCAAAGCATCTTCATGTGATGGGTGCCTTTATATGTCCGTGGAGCTATAGGTACTTTGTCATGCATGCAGAGCCTTCCCTTACACTGGAAACAACGACATATTTGTGCTCTAGCTTCCTCTATGACAGTGCCTACATATTAGCAGTATTTCTTTGTTTCACACTTGGTTTGAAATTCTGTCACAGTCTAAGGGACTTCCCCCTTATATTTTTTTTTTTGATCCAGAATACTTGCTCCCTCCTTTGTAGAGGGTATAGGTCTGATCATAATCTACAATTTTGCATTTTTTCTGTCAAGAACACACATACACACACATATACAATTACACAATGCAGCATCTCCCAATTTTGTGACTTTTCTCTAGTCAGCTACTTGGATTGCATTCCCTCTTTAACTTCAGTATATAAAGTCCTTCCCTCATTCAAGATTAACAGCAAGCATCACCTTCCACATGAATTCCCTCAGTTGACCTATCTGCCCTCTCTAAACTATTTTATATTTATATTTTATATATAATGTATATATTTGTATACACACACACACACACACATGTATGATATCTCCACTACTAGAATGTAAATTTTCTGTCGCCAGGGACTATTTCACTTCTCTTGAAATGGAATTCACCTGATACATAGTAGGAATAAATGTTTTTTGACTGATTAATTTCTCCCCTCTACCTCCTACTATCCCAACCCCCCACTTCTGCTAGTGCAACTGGAAAACACAAAATTGAGCTCAGACAAAAAAATGAAGACTATATTTATAGATCTAGGGATACTTGAATATAATGGAACTGATGAGGAGGTCAGAGGAAGCCAGTAACAGAATTTGTTACTCAGAAAGGGACCTCAACTGGCCTCTAGTTTAAGCCAAAGTTTCCTAAACTGTGGGTCACAACCCCATATGGGGCCTCATACTGAATGTGGGAGTCATGAAATTATGATTTATTATCAGTAAATGTTTGATTTATATACCTATTTTATATACCTGTATATTCAGGGTTGTGTAAACATTTCTCCAGTAAAAAGAAGTTGGGAGTAGAAAAACTTGAAGTCCTGATCTAACACATACTCAAAAGTAACTGCATTGTATGCAACAAAGAAAGAAACCTTCACCAAGAGGGAAAAGTATAAAAAGAATAGAAGAGAGGGGCAGCTAGGTGGCATAGTAGATAGAGCACCAGCCCTGAAGTCAGAAGGACCTGAGTTCAAATGTGACCTCAGACACTTAACACTTCCTACCTGTGTGACCCTGGGCAAGTCACTTAACTCCAATTGCCTGTTAAAAAAACAAACAAACAAACAAACATAGGAGAGGCCCAGGAAAAGGCCTCCCACCAATATTAAGGATGTAGGACATGATTAATCTTACGAAGAGATAATGGAGTTGATAAACATCAAGTAAAAGAATTGCAACAGAGTAATAACATGAATATCTAAGGAGAAAAAAGTATTCTGAAAGAGAGAGTTGTCAACAGTGTCAACTGCTGCAAAAAAAAAGTCAGAAAGACTAAGAAGAGGCCTTTAGATTGAACAATAAAAGGATCATTGGTTTACCCTGAAAAGAGTAGTTTCATTTGAATTATAGGAGAGGAAAACTGAAAGATTTCAAAGAATTGAAAAATAAGTAGCTTGTGAAAAGTTAAAGACAATGAGAATAAATAGTTTTTCCCCCTCAGGGGTTCGACTGGAATAGTAAGGAAATGAATAAGATGAAAGCTTAAGGGGATGGTAGGGTCAAGTAAAGGCTACTATGGAGGATATGAAGGAGATATGGATGAAAGATCATTCTGTTAGGGTAAAAAGAAGAAATTAGTAGAAAACCTTGGAAGACTTGTCAAAACAAATGACTAAAATCCAATTCTAGTGACCCAGATGGTTACACATGATACTATCAAAAGAAACCTTAAAAGCACTGACAAAAGTTATGGAGTCTTGGGCAAAATCTTGAAGACCATAGGTGTATAGATTTTATTTTCCTCATTAAAGACAAGGTATGCAGAAAATAAAAATTGATTTTAGAAATGAATATCTGACTAAGAAAATAATGTCTAGGAATAGGATTTAGATTTGTCAGCCAGAGTTTAAAATTCATAAATCACAGACATTGGGCCAGATATAGAATGGATCTAAGAAAAACTAACAAATTTAATCAAAGAGGTTTGCACTAAAAAAGCATGGAGGAAGAAGAAAACTATCTATACATGTAAACCAAACTAGATGCCATGGAGAATAGCAATAGATGTCCCAATTTTTGAAAAAGGTATGGCAAATCCTAGACCATTACTGACACTGACTTGTAGAAAAATTCTGTAATATATTGTTAAAGAGATAATGAACATGTAGAAAAGAGATTTGCAATTTCAAAATGCCAGCATGACTTCATCAAGAAGAGGTCATGCCAGATTAATCTTATTTCCAATTGTAAAAACATTACTCAACTATTAGATCATAGCATGATGAAGGCTTAGTTTACATAGATTTTAACAGTATTTAATAGAATACACGAGATTATTCTTGTGCATAAAAATATGAGATGAAAACTAAATGATACTACAATTAGATAGCTCTAGAATTTATTGAATGGCTATATTCAAAGACTAAAGATTCAGTATTTATTGTCAATTTGTCAGGAGATCCCCAGGGATTACTGCTAGGCCCTATGCTGTTTAACATTTTTATCAATAACTTGGATAAAGGCAAAGGTGAAATGCTTATAAATTTGCAGAGGACATGAAGCTTGAAAGGCTAAAACATGAATGATACTGTCAAGATCCACATGGCATTGGAGTGAACATAAAAGAAAATTCAATAGGGAAAATGCAAAATTATATAGTTAGGTTTTTAAAAAAAAACAAGATGGGAGAAGCGGAAGAAAATCATTCTGAAAAAGATTTAAAGGTCTTAGCAACTACTTGCTAACTATGTCAATAGTTTGATGCTACAGTCAAAAAGACTAATGCACTGAGCTGATGCTGAGTGAAATGAGCAGAACCAGGAGATCATTATACATGGCAACAAGAAGACTATACAATGATCAATTCTGATGGACATGGCTCTCTTCAACAATGAAATGTTTCAAACCAGTACCAATAGTTCAGTGAAGAAAGCCATATACACCCAGAGAGAGGGATGTGAAATGTGGACCACAACATAACATTTTTATGCTCTCTATTGATGTTTGCTTGCATTGTGTTTCCTTTCTCTGATTTCTTTTTTTTGTAGATATGATTTTTCTTGCACAACAAGGATAAGTGTGGAAATATGTATACATATACTTGATTTATCAAGTATTTTAACATAATTAACATGTAGTAGACTTCCTGCCATCTAGGGGACGGGAGAGGACTGGGGGGAAAAATTTGTAAAGGAAAGCTTTGTAAGAATCAATGTTGAAGAACTACCCATACATATGTTTTGCAAATAAAAAATTTTAATAAAAAATAAAAATTAAAAATTAAAAAAAGACTAATGCACACTTAGATTACATTAAGAGAGGCAAAGCTTCCAATATGGAATTCCATTGTGTTCTGCCTTGGTGAGATTACATCTGGTTTATTGTGCTCAGTTTGGGGCAACATCTTTTAGGAAGGACATTGACAAGCTGGAGAGAATCTAGAGGAAGGCAACCAGATTGGAAATCTTTAAATTCAGATTATTTGAGAATTTATTAGAGAAACTAGGTATGGTTAGATTGGAGAAGAGAATACCCAGGAAGAAAGTGTTGGCTGTCTTCAAATATTTGAATAGCTGTCAGGTGGAAGAGAGACAGAGATTTTGCTCTTGTTGGCTCCAGAAAGCAGGACCAGGAACACTCAGTAGAAGTTGCCAAAAAGAAAATTTGGGCTTGATGTCAGAAAAATATTAGAGGAGTTCAAAAGTAAAAATAGGCTGCTTCAAGAAGACAGTTTTTCACTCAACTAATAAATACTCTATTATATATCATGCCAGTGCTAAGCACTGGAAACCTAAAGAAAGAAAAAACAAAACAACAAAAAAGAAAGAAAAACAAAACAATCCCTGTTCTCATGGAGAATCTAGTGGGGTAGATAGCATGAAAACAAATAACAAATAAAATATAGACAGGATAAATTCAAAGAGGTGTCAGAGGGAAGGAATTGAGATTAAAGAGGACTAGGAAAGACATCTTACAGAAAGTGGAACTTTAGTTGAAACTTGAAGGAAATCTGTGAAGTTGGAAGACAGAGATGAAGACAACATAGGGGACAACCAGTGAAAATGCTCAGTCAAGAGGAATGTCAAGGAGGATGAATGGTCATTTGTATTTGTGGTGTTTATAACAGGAATTTCTTTCAGGTAAGATCTCTTCCAATTTGAAAATTCTGGAATTTTGTGATGTGCACATCCATGTCTGAAGTCTAAGTCTAAAAGCACTGTCTGGAGGAAGACTTCAATTAATAAATAAATCAATAAACATTTATTAAATACCTACTGTGTGCTAGATACTGTACTAAGCACTGAGAATACAAAAAGAGGCAAAAGACAGTGCCTTCCCACAAGGAGTTTACAATGTAATGGAGGAGACAACATGCAAACAAATATATACAAAGCAAACTATGAAATAAAAAGGAATAACAAATAATTACCAATAATTAGAGGAAATAATTAAAAGAAAGCACTGGAATTTAAGATGGATTGAAGAAAATTTCCTACAGAAGCTGGGATTTTAGTTAGGACTTAAAGGAAGCCAGAGAAATCAGTAGTCAGAATAGAAGAGGAAAAGCATTTGAAGCTTGAGGGGCACTCAGAGGAAATGCACAGAACTGAAAAAGGGAGTTTCTAGTTTATGAATTTTGTCTTGAATGATAAAAAATGGTAGTGTTCGGGTTTGGGTGCTCTAAGGTCTCTTTCAACTCTCAGATTTTAGTCCAGTGATATCAAACTCAAATAGAAACAGTGACCACTAAAACATACATAAGGATCCCTGTGAGTTAAATGTTGACTTAGAAAATAAAAGAATGAATGAACTGACCAATAAATGTGTGTGAGCACATATATATGTGTGTGTGTGTGTGTGTGTGTGTGTGTGTGTGTGTGCATATATATATATATATATATATATGTTTTCTGCGATCTATGTTTCTACTTGTTTTGTTAAATATTTCCCAATTTACATTTTAATCTAGTTTGGGCCATACTCTGGGATATTGTAGATTCACATGCATGTTAGAAGTTTCTATTCTAGTCTGTGCTTTTACTGTTCTCTATTTGTTTAAATTCTGAACTTTAAAAATACCAAATAAAAGGGCCATTCTAATATGCTTAGCAGAATAGAAAAAAGAGAGCTGTACATGAAACTGAAGGTTTCTATTTTGTATAGCTTGCTATTGTTTTTAAGTATATAATATTTCTATCCTGTAGATTTCAAAGCTATACCATGTGCGTGCTTCTTTCTGCCTCCCTTCTATTCTCTGCCCTGCTCTGAATTTCTGCAAAAATATTTCAGTGAATTTCTTCTTTTTTTTTGTTATTGCTACTCTATACTTACCCTTCCTCACTCTTTAAACTGCCTCTCTAGTTTTGTGCGAGAAAGAGAAAATAAAGTCAATAGTCAAACAAAAAAAATGGCAGTATGATGACTGAAAGAAAAAGAACTTTTGTTTGCTAAAAACTGCTAAAAATCAATGGTAAAGAAATAGTTTTCAGATAGAAACTTAGTAGTTTACCAGAATGGATAGAAAATTAACTTTTGCATAAATAAAAAAGATTTTAAATCACCTTGTGAATGATGTAAAATGATACATTAGCATATAAACATTTTGATGATTGAAAGGAGCAGAAAAAAAAGAACTTTTATTTACTAAAACCTTTTAAAATGCAAGCATGAAGAAACAGGTTTCAGATATAAAAGGTTTAGGACTAATAAATGGCAAAGATTCCAGGACATTTGATCCCTCAACTTATCTGCATATAACTTTTTTAAAGCTTAAGATGTTAAACTTCCTAAAATGGTAAGTCAGATAATTGAAGTCCATGGGATGATTAAATAAGTTCCACTGGCTTTAAACAGAAAAAGAGGAGCTCGTGAAATTTTTACAATCTAAGGGAAAGGTGAATCACTGAATATCAGAATGCTCTGGTTTGAGCAATTGAAAGTATTGAAGTACCTGGCTAGAACAGAGAAGAAATTGGCAAAAAGGGAGGAACTTACTGAAGAGTCAAGAAAGCTCTACCTCTGATGGAGCTGTGTTAAGAAATCAGCAGCAAGGGAGTCAGTTAGCAAAAAGGCTTCCACTGCTAATTCTTTATTAGATAAAGGCTGGAGCACATCAGAAGACAGCTAAATTGCCTTTTAACACCACCTATAATTTGAGAGAAGTGAAGTCTCTCTGAGGTGCCTGTTGCTCTCTTCTTCCCACTCCAGTCTAACCAGGAAATGCAGAAAAGCCACCAATAAACCAGTAGATTGGCTGATATAATGATACAAAATCTTAGTGAAGAAAGGACAGTCTGGGCTTGCTTGCATTGTCCAAGGATTGTTGACCAGATGCACTTTGGCTAAAGGAACCTGCCAGTCAATATAATAGTGTTAAATTTTCTTATGGCTATTTTAAGGAAATTCTAAGGTAAAAAGAAAGTATTTCTTCATCAATTTGAGAGCAGAAGGGGATTTACTCAGCAGAAGTCCCTTTTGAGGACCAAAATGGAAGCAACTAGCAGAGAAGTAGCTTTGTGTGGTGCAGATACTTTCTGAATGGACCAGGTGTGCCTTCTGCCCAACTGACAGGAAGAGCATAGGTTTGTGTATGGATTGTAATGCATTGATTATTCCTGTACTTATTTATGCTAGGTAAATCTGTGATATATTGGTTATTATTGTCTTTGCCTTATAATTAAATAAATGGTTATGATTAAGTTAAGTAAATGCTCTTGATTCAAACTTTGTGGCACTATTGTAACTGGTTTTCTTTAAAAGGGAATCATACCAGAGGGGGCTGAAGGGCATAAGTGGTGAATGGGAGGAATACATCCCACCACAAAGGGAGAATCTCCAGAAACCTGAAGTTGTTGAGTTCCCAGACTACTAGATGGGGTGGACAGGGCAGCCTAAAGATAGATTACGGAAGGATTACACTGTGAACCTAACAGAAGGTTTTACCCCTGAAAAAGTCATACCACTCAAGAGGATAAACAGGTAAAAGATCTAGGGCTCAAAGACACCTTTCATAGGTTCCTTGACTTACACTAAACTTGCTCAGTCCCTTCCCTTACTGTCAAATCCATGGTGAAAACATATCCTATTTTGGGAGATCCTATAAGCCATTTAATCCAATATACTCACTTTTTCTTTTTTTTGTTTTTTATTAAAAGCTTTTTATTTACAAAGAATATCAGTGATTTTTCTACATTGACCTTTGCAAAACTTTTTTTTGTTTCAAGCTTTTCCCCTCCTTTCCCACACCACCCCACTCCTAGATGAAAGGTAATCTAATATATGCTAAATATGTTAAATTATATGACAAATCCAATATATGTATACATATCTATACAGTTATCTTACTACACAAGAAACATCAGATCTAGAAAGAAAGAGAGAAAAAAAACCTAAGAAGGAAAACAAAATGCAAGGAAATATTTACAGAAAGCGTTAAAAAACTGTGTTGTGGTTCACACTCAGTTCCCTCAGGCCTCTCTCTGGATGTATATGACTATCTTCATCGCTGAACAATAGGAACTGGTTTGAATCACATCATTGCTGAAAAGAACCATGTCCATCAGAATTGATCATCATGTAGTCTTGTTGCTGTGTATAATGTTCTCCTGGTTGTGCTGATTTCACTCAGCATCAGTTCATGCAAGTCTCTCCAGGCCTCTCTGAAATCATCCTGCTGGTCATTTCTTATAGAACAATAATATTCTATGACATTCATATGCCATAATTTATTCAGCCACTCTCCAATTGATGGGCATCCTTTCAGTTTCCAGTTTCTTGCCACTACAAAAAGGGCTGACACAAACATTTTTGCACATGTGGGTCCCTTTCCCTCCTTTAAAATCTTTTTGGGATATAGGCCCAGTAGAAACACTGCTGGGTCAAATGGTATGCACAGTTTGATAACTTTTTGAGCATAGTTCCAAATTGCTCTCCAAAATGGTTGGATCTGTTCACAGTTCCACCAACAATGTATCAGTGTCCCAGTTTTCCCACATCCCCTCCAACATTCATCATTATCTTTTCCTGTCATCTTAGCCAATCTGACAGGTGTGTAGTGGTACCTCAGGGTTGTCTTAACTTGCATTTCTCTGATCAATAGTGACTTGGAGCACCTTTTCATGTGACTAGAAATAGTTTCAATTTCTTCATCTGAAAATTGTCTGTTCATATCTTTTGACCATTTATCCATTGGAGAATGGCTTGAATTCTTATATATTTGACTCAATTCTCTATATATTTTAGAAATGAGGCCTTTATCAGAACCTTTGAGTATAAAAATATTTTCCCAATTTATTGCTACCCTTCTAATCTTGTCTGCATTCATTTTGTTTGTACAAAAACTTTTTAACTTGATACAGTCAAATTATCTATTTTGTGATTAATGATGATCTCTAGTTCTTCTTTGGTCACAAATTCCTTCCCCCTCCACAGGTCTGAGAGGTAGACCATCCCACATTGTTCTAATTTGTTTATAATATCATTCTTTATGTCTAGATCATGAATCCATTTTGACCTTATCTTGGTATACAGTGTTAGGTGTGGGTCAATGCCTAGTTTCTTCCATACTAGTTTCCAGTTTTCCCAGCAGTTTTTGTCAAAGAGTGAGTTTTTATCCCCTAAACTGGGGTCTTTGTGTTTATCAAACACTAGATTACTATTGTCATTGAGTATTTTGTCCTGTGAACCTAACCTATTCCATTGATCCACTACTCTATTTCTTAGCCAGTACCAAATGGTTTTGATGATCACTGCTTTATAATATAGTTTTACATCTGGTACAGCTAGGCCACCCTCATTTGCATTTTTTTCATTAATTCCCTTGAAATTCTTGACCTCTTGTTTTTCCAGATGAATTTTGTTGTTATTTTTTCTAGGTCAGTTAAATAATTTCTTGGGAGTTTGATTGGTATAGCACTAAATAAATAGATTAGTTTAGGTAGTATTGCCATCTTTATTATATTTGCTCGACCTATCCAAGAGCACTTGATGTTTTTCCAATTGTTTAGATCTGACTTTATTTGTGTGGAGAGTGTTTTGTAGTTTTGCTCATATAGATCCTGACTTTCCCTTGGCAGATATATTCCCAAATATTTTATACGATTGATAGTTATTTTCAATGGAATTTCTCTTTGTATCTCTTGCTGTTGCATTTTGTTGGTGATGTATAAAAATGCTGATGATTTATGTGGATTTATTTTGTATCCTGCAACTTTGCTAAAGTTGTTTGCATAAAGAATCTCAAAAGAGAGCTGGAGGATAAATGGGAAAATAAACTGAAATCAGTGCAAGAAGGATACAGTATCTTGCAAGAAGGATATAATGCCCTGCAAAAGAGATCCAGCTAGAATGGCATTATCCTCCAGGGAAGAAGATGGTCATTCAATGATATAGGTGAATTTCACCTATTTCTAATGAAAAGACCAGATCTGAACAAAAAATTCGACATCAAAACACAGAACTCAAGAGAAGCATAAAAAGGTAAAAAGGAAAGGACTGTTGAGAACTTTATTTCTACTATAGGGATACTTAAAGTTTGGGGGTATAATTAACTAGATATTACTTTGATAATATGAAAAAGAAAACTAGAGGGGGAAAGGTTATCATACTGGGGAAAAGAGGGGAAAAGTGGTAAAATAAGATCTAAAAAAAGGAGGTAAAAACAAGGTAAAATCTCTTGAAGAGGCAAAGAAAATCTAACATAATTGACAGAAAGAAGGGAGGGAGATGAGCATTGTGTAAATCTTACTCTCATCAGGTTGGGCTCTAAAAGTGTATATCAGACACTTGATTTCACATAGAAACTTGTCTGTTGCTAGAGGGAAGTGGGAGGAAAAGGAATAAAAAGAAAGGGATAAACTATTAGAAGGGAAAATAGAAGAATCAGGGGAAAGGAGTAAAAACAGGGGGAGGGGATCTAAAGGGTAGAGTATTGTTTGGGGGAGGGGGTAATCAAAAGCAAAATACTGAGGAGGGAGGAAGGGAGAAAGGGGAAAGGAAAGGGGAAAACATAACTTGGGTAAATAAGATGGCAGGAAATAAAGAATTAGTTATTCTATCTGTGAATGTGAATGGGATGAACTCTCCCATAAAGCGGAAGCAGATATCAGACTGGATTAAAAACCAGAATCCCACAATATGTTGTCTACAAGAAACACATCTAAAACATAGTGACACATATAGGATGAAGGTAAAAGGCTGGAGCAGAACCTATTATGTTTCAGGTGAACAAAAAAAAGCAGGGGTAGCAATCCTTATCTCAGATCAAGTAAAAGCCAAGATAGATCTAATCAAAAGAGATAAGGAAGGAAATTATATTTTATTAAAGGGTACCATAGATAATGTAGAAATATCTATACTAAATATATATGCACAAAGTGCAATAGCACACAAATTCCTAGGGGAGAAATTAAGAGAGATGCAAGAAGAAATAGACAGCCAAACGATACTAGTGGGGGATCTCAACCTTGCTCTCTCAGAATTAGATAAATCAAACCACAAAATAAACAAGAAAGAAACTAGGGAGATAAACCAATTGTTAGAAAAGTTAGGTATGATAGATCTATGGAGAAAGTTGAATGGAGACAGTAGGGAGTTTACTTTTTTCTCAGCAGTCCATGGAACCTACACAAAAATAGACCATGTATTAGGGCATAAAACCCTCAAAATCAAATGCAGAAAGGCAGAAATAGTAAATGCATCTTTTGCAGATCATGATGCAATAAAAATCGCATGCAATATAAGGCCAGGAGAAAATAAACCAAAAGTTAATTGGAAATTAAATAATCTAATCCTGAAGAATGAATGGGTGAAAGAGCAAATCATAGACACAATCAATGATTTCATCCAGGAGAATGACAAGGAGACAACATACCAAAATTTGTGGGATACGGCCAAAGCGGTTATAAGGGGCAATTTTATATCTCTAGATGCTTACTTGCATAAAATAGAGAAAGAAAACATCAATGAATTGGGCTTATTATTTAAAAAAAAACTAGAAAAAGAACAAATTAAAAACCCTCAATTAAATACCATATTGGAAAATCTAAAAATAAAAGGAGAAATTAATAAAATTGAAAATAAGAAAACTATTGAATTAATAACTAAAACTAAGAGTTGGTTCTATGAAAAAACCAACAAAATAGATAAGCCTTTGGTTAATTTGATAAGAAAAAGGAAAGAGGAAAATCAAATTGTTAGTCTCAAGAATAAGGGAGAACTTTCCTTAAATGAAGAGGAAATTAGAGCAATAATTAGGAGTTACTTTGCCCAACTTTATGACAGTAAGTTTGATAATCTAAATGAAATGGAGGAATATCTACAAAGATATAGATTGCCCAGGTTAAAAGAAGAGGATATAAATTATTTAAATAGCCCCATATTAGAAAAAGAAATAGAACAAGCTATTAACCAACTCCCTAAGAAAAAAATCTCCAGGGCCAGATGGATTTACATGTGAATTCTACCAAACATTCAAAGAACAATTAATTCCAATACTATACAAACTATTTGAGAAAATAGGGACAGAAGGTGTACTGCCAAATTCCTTCTATGAGATCGATATGGTGCTGATAGCTAAACCAGGTAGGGTAAAAACAGAGAAAGAAAACTATAGACCAATTTCCCTAATGAATATTGATGCAAAAATTTTAAATAAGATATTAGCAATGAGATTACAGAAAGTCATCCCCAGGATAGTACACTATGAGCAAGTGGGATTTAGACCAGGGATGCAGGGCTGGTTCAATATTAGGAAAACTATCAGCATAATTAATTATATTAATAACCAAACTAACAAAAACCATATGATTATCTCAATAGATGCAGAAAAAGCCTTTGATAAAATCCAACACCCTTTCCTATTAAAAACACTAGAGAGTATAGGAATAAATGGGCTTTTCCTTAAAATGATCAGTAGCATCTATTTAAAACCATCAGCAAGCATCATATGTAATGGAGACAAACTAAAACCATTCCCAATAAGATCAGGAGTGAAACAAGGCTGCCCACTGTCACCATTATTATTTAATATTGTCTTAGAAATGTTACCTTTAGCAATAAGAGAAGAAAAAGAGATAAAAGAATCAGAGTAGGTAATGAAGAAACCAAATTATCACTCTTTGCAGATGACATGATGGTATACTTAGAGAACCCTAGAGACTCAACTAAAAAAACTACTAAAAACAATTCACAACTTTAGCAAAGTTGCAGGATTCAAAATTAATCCACATAAATCATCAGCATTGTTAAATATTACCAACAAAATTCAGCAGCAAGAGATACTAAAAGAAATTCCATTCCAAATAACAGATGATAGGATAAAATATTTGGGAATCTATCTGCCAAGGAAAAGTCAGAAACTATATGAACTAAACTACAAAACACTTTCCACACAAAATCAGACCTAATCAATTGGAAAAATATTAAGTGCTCATGGGTAGGCAGAGCGAACATAATAAAAATGACAATACTACCCAAACTAATCTATTTATTTAGTGCCATACCAATCAAACTCCCAAGAAATTATTTTACAGATCTAGAAAAAATAGTAGCAAAGTTCATTTGGAAGAACAAAAGGTCAAGGATCTCACGGGGATTAATGAAAAAAAAAAAAGGCAGATGAAGGTGGCCTTGCTGTACCAGATCTAAAACTATATTATAAAGCAGCAGTCATCAAAACCATTTGGTACTGGCTAAGAAATAGAGCAGTCGATCAGTGGCACAGGATAGGTTATCAGGACAACCTAGGCATTAACCTTAACAATCTAGTGTTGGATAAACCCAAAGACCCCAGCTTTTGGGATAAGTACTCACTATTCGGCAAAAACTGCTGGGAAAATTGGAAACTAGTGTGGAAAAAATTAGGGCTTGACCCATACCTAACACCACATACCAAGGTAAGATCTACATGGGTTCATGATCTAGATATAAAGAGTGACTTTGTAAGCAAGTTAGAGGAACGTAATATAGTTTACCTCTGAGACCTGTGGAGATGGAATAAATTTATGTCCAAAGAAGATCTGGAACTCCTAATTGAACACCAGATGGATAATTTTGATTATATTAAGTTAAAAAGTTTCTGTACAAATAAAACTAATGCAGACAAGATTAGGAGGGAAGCATCTAATTGGGAAATCATCTTTACATTTAATGGTTCTGATAAAGGCCTCATTTCTAAAATATATAGAGAATTGTCTCATATATATAAGAATTCAAGCCACTCTTCAATAGATAAGTGGTCAAGGGATATGAACAGAAAATTTTCAGATGATGAAATTAAAACCATCTCTAGTCATATGAAAAGTTGCTCCAAATCACTATTGATCAGAGAAATGCAAATTAAGACAACTCTGAGATACCACTACACACCTGTCAGATTGGCTAAAATGACAGGAAAAGATAACGATGAATGTTGGAGGGGATGTGGGAAAACTGGGACACTAATACATTGTTGGTGAAACTGTGAACGGATCCAATCATTCTGGAGAGCAATTTGGAGCTATGCTCAAAAAGTTGTCAAACTGTGCATACCCTTTGACCCAGCAGTGTTTCTACTGGGCCTATAACCCAAAGAGATCTTAGAGGAAGGAAAGGGACACACATGTGCAAGAATGTTTCTGGCAGCCCTTTTTGTAGTGGCTAGAAACTGGAAACTGAAGGGATGCCCATCAATTGGAGAGTGGCTGAATAAATTATGGTATATGAATGTTATGGAATATTATTGCTCTGTAAGAAACGACCAGCAGGACGATTTCAGAGAGGCCTGGAGAGACTTGCATGAACTGATTCTGAGTGAAACGAGCAGAACCAGGAGATCATCATACACAGCAACAACAGTATTACATGATGATCAATTCTGATGGACATGGCTCTCTGCAACAAAGAATTGTCTCAAACCAGTTCCAATTGTTCACTGAAGAAAACCATATACACCCAGAGAGAGGGAAATGAAATATGGACCACAACCTAACATTTTCATGATCTCTATTGACATTTGTTTGCATTGTGTTGCCTTTCTCTGATTCTTTTTTTTTTCTTGTAGATAGTATCTTTCTTGCATAACTTGTCAAGTATTTAAACATTATTGACATGTAGTGGACTTCCTGCCATCTAGGGGAGGGGAGGGCACTGGGGGTAAAATTTGTAATGGAAAGCTTTTTAAAGATCAATGCTAGGGAACTACCCATACATATGTTATACAAATAAAAAGCTTTAATAAAAAAAAAGAAAGTTATTTTAAATGGAATTTTTCTTTGTATCTCTTGCTGTTGCATTTTGTTGGTGATGTATAAAAATGCTGATGATTTATGTGGATTTATTCTGTATCCTGAAACTTTGCTAAAGTTGTGGATTAATTCTAATAGTTTTTTAGTGGATTCTCTAGGGTTCTATAACTAGACCATCATATCTTCTGCAAAGAGTGATAATTTGGTTTCCTCATGACCTACTCTAATTCCTTTAATCTCTTTTTCTTGTCTTATTGCCAAAGCTAGCATTTCTAATACTATACTCACTTTTTCTAAAGAGGGAACTAAGGTCCATAGAAGTTATGATACTTTTCAGAGATCACAGTCTAGTACGTGACAAATAATTCAAATCCAGGTGCTCTGACTCTACATCCAGCATGCTTTGCTATATGTATTTGTCTGGATAGCTCCAAGCTGATTCAGTCTTCTGTCCTGGAATGCAGATATTGCATTGGTCTTCCTAGGTTTCTGGAGGAGGTGGTGTGGTGGAGAGTGGTACTGCGTGTCAGAATAAGTCTAGTGGCCAGCATGGGTTGATTGGTCCTACATTTCCATGCACCTAGAACACATTACCTGTTGTGAAAATAACACAGGAATGTAGCCACTTGCAAGATGATAAGTCATTTTTTCCATTGCTCATAAAATCAGTGGAGTGTGAATGAGAGGACAGGGGACACCCTGAAATTGTACAAAAATGGTTCCAATCTCTGATGATACACACATCTGGAAGCAATTTCAACATTAATTAGTGTATTGATTTTTTCTCTCTGGCCACTCTCCACTTAACTCTTTTTCTAGTGTGATTTGTGTTATCTCTCTAGTGGAAAAGCTGGGCTTGGACTTGGCTCCTGGAGTGTGGAGCAAATGAGAAATCTAACTGGGATGGCCAACTATTCCTCAGATGATTATTAAAAATTCCAGACAAATGGACCTCCTCAGGAGCTCAGCAGAGTGAATTCTTTGAGGGGGGGGAAGAGAAGGAGGAAGGGAGAAAGAGAAGAAGGAAGAAAGGGAGAAAAGAAAGAAGGAAGGAAGGAAGGAAGGGAGAGAGGAAGGGAGGAAGGAAGGAAGGAAGGAAGGAAGGAAGGAAGGAAGGAAGGAAGGAAGGAAGGAAGGAAGAGAGGAAGGAAGAGAGGAAAGGAAGGAAGAGATGGAGGGAGGGAGGGAAGGAAAAAAGAAAAAGAAAAAGCCTTCTGGGAAAGTTGAGATTTCTCTTTCTAGATTCAGTGTGATGAAAAGCCAGAAATAAAAAGAAAGAGAGGGAGGCATCAGAGGGCATGTGGGTCCTTCTCACCAATTGATTATGGTTTCACTCTCCTATACCAATATATTTCAAGGTTCTCAGCTGCAAATTCCTCCTGGAGAAGATATTATTTCTAGAATGTCAGAGCCCCTAATATATAGAACACACAGCATGTCAAAACTGGAAGGACCCATAGAAAAGAGCAAGGTCAGCAATCTTAGAACTCAGCCTCCCAGAGCTGGAGAAAGACCCAGTTCTCCTCTAGTCTGATCCTAATGTACAGATGGCTAAGATTGGTATTTGGTAAATATAACCTCCCCTTAAAGGTAACAAGGCTAGTGACTTATCTAAGTTCCCACAGAGAACTAGTGAGAAATCTGAGACTTGAATACAAGTTTCCTGATTCCCTCTCTGGAGCACTTCCTTTGGCTGCTGAAATGAATTTGCCATTGATCTTTATTACTTCTTGTCTATTTCTGCCTCCATTTTTCTGATGTTTATAAAAAATGCTAGTCAGACACAAATGCCTTATTTCTTTCCATTTTTAGTGAATTGAAATCCCTCCTGGTGACTTTTGATCATTCTTATTTGTCCTCCCCCACAGGCTGCCTTACATCCCTCCCTCTCAGTCCTGTTAAACGGTGAATTGCCCACCACTGGTACTTAATGCATATGTAATGAAGTAAAAAATCAGGACTGAGTAATGCTTATGGCCACCTTGACCTTACTTTGTACAATGGGAGGCCATCTCGGGCAGGAGTGATCTCATTGTCGCTCTAATGACCTCATCTAATTATTGCTAACTCCAAGACCTTTTCTGCTTTAATGTGAATCACTGAAGGCACACACGCCAGCTGCCTAATGAACTCATCTCACAGCACTGGTTCTTAACCAGAAACAGAGATTCGTTTGGAAAATTAGAAAAGGAAAAAAAAAACACTACATTAAGGGGAGGAAGCTTGACATGATTTCGCATTTATTTCTCTGACTTGAAAGGGGAAAAGATAATGACATTGCTACAGAAAAAAAAAAAAAAAACAGACGGAGAGAGAGATTAAAGAACCTGTTATTGATGGCTACAAATCCTCCCCTTTACAACCAGTATTGTACACCTCCAATGGCCACAGATCTGACTACTTTGGGGTAATTACTGGCCACATCTGGACCATGACAAAATATCTGTATGGAAAGTTCTGACAATCATCTGGGTGCTTGGTCAACATTGTCATGCACATATGGATGTCTGGCACAATCTCATCACTGACTGTGGTACTTCCTTTGTTCCTCAAAGTCCCTGTAAGCAGAGGCCAATCCTTGCCAAACAAATTAAACAATAGAGTTATAGGACTTAGCTTTGGAAGGAACCTTAGGGATCATCTAGTCCAGAACCTTTATGTTATGATAAAGACCCTGAGACTCAGAGAGAGGAGAAAAATGGACCAATGAAATAAAAAGGTTTTTTGTTTGTCTTCAGAGGCAATAAGAATTAAGTATTATTTGCCTAAATTCCTTCAGCTAGTGTCTGAGGCTGGATTTGAATTCAAGTCCTACTGACTCCAGAGAAGGTTCTATCTGCTGTACCACCTAACTGCTCCAGTATGTTTTAAATGGCAAAACCAGAACTTGGATCTATGTCTTCTCCTGCCACTTCTTCTGCTTAGTTAGTGTGGGTTCAGGGAATTGTCTTCCCTGAACCCATAGTTGAAAGTGATCTCTCTCTTCTCAAAATTTCTCATAGAACTTGGAACTTTTGTGTCAGAAGTTCCCCTTTGTATGAAGGGGCTAAATATATTTTGAGTATATGTTATTTCTTTGATGTGTTGCTCCTACTACAAAGATAGAATCTGGAAATGTCAGTAGATGATTCTCCTTCATAGCAAATCAAAAGAACTGCTTATAAGTCCTCAGGCTCACAAGGCTCAAAATTTGATTTGCAAATTATTGGATTTAACTTCTGGGAGCCAAAATAGTGAAGTAAGCAGTAAATGGTCATAATTTTCCCATATTCACCTCCAAAAAAACCAAAATAATGCCCCCAAACAAATCTTGAAACAGCAGAACCAGCAAAGACAGGATCCAAGAAACTTCTAAGATCAGCAGGAAGGATCTATCTCATTTGCAAATTAATGTTCAGAGACAGGATTCAAAATGGAGTTCCTAGATAAGTGCCCACATTCCACCCATGGACCTTTCTAGTATCTGTGACTTATAGTATTAATTACCCTGGTTAGAATTCCAGAAAATTACACTTTCATAGGATCACAGCTTAAAGCTGAAAGGGACCTTAGGAAGTCATCTAGTCCAGCCCCTTAATTTTAGAAACAAAATTACTGAGTTCTAGAAAATTAAATAATTTGTCCATAATCACACTATTCAGTAATAGACCCAGGATTCAAATCGAGGTCCTCTGACTCTGCCCTCTTCTTTGTGAAACATATTACAGGAGGCCAAAGTGATTCCTCTTTACTAGGTGCCCTCTAGTAGTTGTCCTAAGTTTCCAACAGATGATGGCCACTCTTGTAGATCTATATCTCATAGACCTAGCATTAACTCTACAACTTCTATACATGTCCCTATATCTTCCCACCTCCATGTCTTTGTGCACCATATTTCCAATGGTTGGAATGCCTCTCCATACCTTTTTTTCCCTATTTGTTGCATTCCTGTTTAAAATGTAATGCTCTTTCCACTAAACCATGCTGAAAGCATCATTCCTAGAAAAATTCCTGACCATTAAAAAAAAGAAAGAACATTTAAAAATTTCTTCTCCCTCAGGCTGAGTGGTTCCCAACTTAATATAACTGTTATACCACTATAATTTCTCTAGCCCAGTTTATGGCTGAGAGATCTCTAGAACCCTGTAAATTAATCCCAGCAATCAATGTTTTTTGGATCAAACCAGCAACAGTCTCAGTCAACAAGAAGCTATTTTTTTTTTAATCAAGCAGACTGATTTTCCTTCTCCAAAGAAGTTAAAGACCAACCTCATCACACACTAAGAAATCCAATGGTTCAGTCCCTATAAGATCATTCCTTTTTTTTTTTTTTATCATTTCAATGGGGCTTTTGGCCATCAAAAAAGGGTAGTCCCCAACAAAAGATTATATTCATGCTGCATTGCACTGTCAGTGGCGTCAAATTCAAATAGAAATAGGAGCCACTAAAACATATATAAGGGTTCCTGCTAGTGGCATACTGACTTAGAAAAGCACATGTTAACATTATCTTTGTTTTAGAGGAGAATAAATGGGAGCAATGTCAGATTCTATATTCTTGGGCTGAAAGATCACTGAAGTTGGTGACAACTATGAAATTAAAAGACTCTTATTCTTTGAAAGGAAAGGTATGGCAAATCTGGACAACCTACTAAAAAGCAAAGACATCGCCTTGCCAACAAAAGTCCATAGAGTCAAAGCTATGGTTTTTTCAGTAGTAATGTTTGGCTGTGGGACTTGGACAATAAAGCTACAGAATAGATGGTTTTTAAATTATGGTGCTAGAAAAAAAAATTTTTGAGAGTCCCTTGAACAGCAAAGAAATCAAATCACTCAATTCTTAAATAAATTAATTTAAATTGTTCATTGGAATGTCAAATACTGAAGCTGAAGTTTAAATACTTTAGCCACATAATGAGAAGGACTCATTGGAAAAGACCCTGATGCTGGGAAAGTTTGAAGGCAAAAGAAAAAAGGAATGGCAGAGGATGGAATGGATAGATAATGTCATGGAAGCAATGAGCATGAGTTTGGACAGACTTCAGTAGATGATGGAAGACAGAAAAGCCTGGCATGCTACCATCCACAGGGTCACAAAGAAATGAACATAACTGAATAACTGAACAACAACAATGAAAAAAATTTGAATTGTAATTTTTTATTTACTTTGTTAAATATTCCCAATTACATTTCAATCTGGTTAGTATTGTGGGCTGTCCCATATTTGACAGTTTTCTACTCTAAGTAGGAGCAAACTAGTATCCATGTAATACAAATAGCAATGATTAATGCTCACCAAAGTAGACCAGAGGTTACAAAAACGTTCATGTCCTACTCATACTACCCTCTTTCAAAAGTTTAAAGAAAGGGCTTGTCATTTCTTCTCCAGGCTAAATATTCCCAGCCCTGTCAACTACTTCTTGGATAGCCTATTCCCTTGGATAGCCTAGTACCCTTACCCTCTAGAAGAACTCTACCATGTCCAACATCTTCCTTAAAATATTGGGCCTAATTCCAATAGACTTTTGGTAGAATTCTAAGAACCATCTGCATCCAGAAAGAGAACTATGAGGACTGAATGTAAATCACAACACAGTATTTTCACCTTTTTTGTTGTTTGCCTGCTTTTTTTGTTTTCTTTCTCATTTTTTTTTCTTTTTGATTTGCTTTTTCCTGTGTAGCATGATAATTGTATAAATGTGTATAGAAGAACTGTATATGTTTAGCCTATATTGGATTACTTGCTGTTTAGAGGAAGAGTAGGGGAAGGGAGGGGGAAATTTTGGAACAAGGTTTTGCAAGGATGAATGTTGAAAACTATTTTTGCATATATTTTGAAAATAAAAAGCTATTATTTAAAAAAAGAAAACTATAAACAAGGTCATAAAGAGTCAGACTGAACAATAATACATGTACAAATTTTCATAGAAAAAAATTGGGTCTATAATTGAAAATAAGAGTACAGATGTGGTCTAGTTAGGCAGGAGGACAGGGAAAGGGACAGGGTACTATCTTTTGTTTTCATTCTGAACACTTTGCCTTCTTTCATGGAACCTGGCCCAGCACTCTATCCACTGCACTATCTAGCTGCTCAACAACAAAGATCTCATTTGCTTTGTCAGTGTACTTTTGACGCACATTGACAATGTAGTCTCTACAAAAACTCAAATCTTTGTCTTACCTCCTGTCTTCTACTTAGATAATCAACTTTTCTGAACCCAAATGAAGAACTTTATAATTATCCCTATATTATTTTATCTTACTAGATATATCCCATTATTCTAATATGTCAGGATCTTTTAGGATCTAAATTCTGCATTTTCACTGAAATCATTGATTTTTTTTAATTAATATTTTACAATAGTCATCATGACTGCTATAAAAAGTGTTACTGATATAATATGTTTTTATATTGCAATCATTCTAAATATATTTTGTCTCTTTTCCTGTCCCATTCTCCCCATCACCCCCTTGTAATAAAAACAGTTAAGTAAAACGAAATTATACAGTAAATGCTTCTGTCAAAATATAACCACATTCAAAATCTCTACTACCCCGCACATATATGCAAACACCATACTCCTCTAAGAGTGCCTTAGCAGTTATATAATATACACTTTTTTTTGGAGGCAATAAGAGTTAAGTGATTTGCTCAGGGTCATGCATCTAATAAGTATCTGAAGCTGAATTTGAACTCAGATCCTCCTGACTTCAGGTTTGGTGCCCTATCTACTATACCATCTAATAATCCTCTTAATTGGAGTAAAAAATCTTGTAATAAAAAGACAGGTTCAAATCTCATCTCATCTACTTGCTATGATCCCAAAATTTAGAGCTTTATTCCTTTATTTTGAGTCCATGAGACTCTTTGGAATTTGTAGGAAGTCATTATGTTCTTGTAGCTTAGTTTCCTTATTTATAAAACAGTGATAAGAATTACTTGCATTTAACTGTATCATAGTGGAACACAATTTGTTATGATGAAAATGCTACCCAATCATTCTGAAAAGCAATTTGGAACTAGACATCAAATGTCACTAAACTGCATATTTTTCAAACCAGCAATATCACTAGTAGGCCTATCCCACCAAAGAGATAAAGGGTGAAAGGAAGGACCAATGTGTACAAAAATATTTATAATAGCAGCAATTTTTGTTTTAGCAAAGAACTGGAAACAAAGTGATTGCCCATCAACCAGGCAATGACTGAACAACTTACATATCATTGTACCATAAGAAATGGTAAAAGGGATGGATTTAAAGAAAACTAAAAAGATGTATATGAATTAATGCAGTGGAGTGAGCAGAACTAAGGTTAGGAGGTTTGGGTTCAAATTCTACAACTAACAAGCCATGTGACTAGGTAAATCATTTTTTTCTTTTCTCAGTAAACATACTATTGAAGAGTGGTAGGATCACAGTAAGTGATGAGGAGAAGTGTTAGATTTGGAGATTGGGCAGTTGTGGAGAATGCTAGGCTTGGAAATAGGAAGAACTGGATTCAAATTTTGCCTCTGACATTTGCTAGCTTTGGGGCTTCAGTCAACACTTTCTAAGGCTCAGTTTCTTCAAATATAAAATGGATATAATAGTAACTATTTCACAGGGGTATGCTTTACACGTGACTATCCCTACTTCCATTGAAATTGGCATTTCATTCACGTTGTAGTCTCAGAAAATGGCTAAATCTGCCCACAAAGTTCTAAGGACAGCATTGAGGTGTGTGCAGGGATAAATCTTTCTAACATGATCATAAGTATAGTACAGTAATAGGAGCTTATGAGCTCATAAGCCTCCACTATCGAACTATGCCCATGATCATAAGTTGGTATCAATTTGTCAGCCAGGCTTAACTTTTAGAGAAAAGTATTCAGAAATTAAAAAAAATAAAATAAAATAAAAAGTCCAGCAGAAAACTAAGCTCCTTGTAGAAACCTTAAGCTGTCTTTATGGAGTGTGTCTAATTTGTCCTTAACTGTCATTATAGACATTGCCATCAGTTGATGCTATTCTAGGAACACTGCTAAACCATAAATAAAAAATTCCAAGTGTACTCATCCCCTCAAAATTCACAAAGACCTTCGTTTATCAAAGGGAGGAGGAGAAAAGACTGTGGTCATGGTCCTTCTCCACTCCCTGTCCATATGACTGCTTTTAGGGGCTTTCTTAGAATGATTTTTACCACTAAGTCAGATTTGTGATTCCAAATAAATTTTCTAATTTTAGACAAACCCTATAGGGCAAAACTTCTTAAACTGCAGGTTGTGACCCCAGATGTGAGCACATATCTGAATGTAGGAGTCACAAAATTGATTTATTACCAGTAAATGTTTGACTTGTAGACCTATTTTATATATCTATATACCTGGGATCATATAAACATTTCTTGGGCAAAAATGAGTTGTGAATGAGAAAAGTTTGAGAAGCCCTGATGCAGGGCATGAGCAATTCTTTTCTTTTTTTAAGGATGTTCAATCAACAAATATTTATTTATTTATTTTTAATAATAGCTTTTAATTTTCAAAATACATGCAAAGATAGTTTTCAACATTCACCCTTGCAAAACCCTGTGTTCCAAGTTCTTCTCCCTTCACCCTTCTCCCCTAGACAACAAACAATCCAATATATGTTAAACATGTGCAATTTTTCTAAATATACATAGATATAGATATGTATTTCCACATTTATCATGCTCGAGCAATTCTTTCAAAGTATGCTTCCTCTGTGCAGCCTCATTTCATTTTGTACAATGGTTTTCAAGAACTTCTAAATAAGGCAAGTACTTTTGCAGCCTAGTCTAAAATCTTTGATTTCTTTTTATTTTATTGTTGTTAAGTTGAGTTAAGTGACTTTCCCAGGGTTATACAGTCCTCCTGACTCTAAGGCCAGTGCTCTGTCCACTGTGCCACCTAACTGGCCCTTAAAGTCTTTGATTTCTTATTTAAACTAAGTGATTCAATGCAGGTGTTCTTATCTGGTTAAGATGTCTTTGCTCAGCGTCATTTGCTATTTTAAGTGGAGTAGAATGGCTAGGGGATTGATTGACTCAACTAATCCTTACTGTTACATATGTAACATAATAAAGAATTGTCAGCTCTTACTATAATAGGATTTAGAGCTGGCAAGGACTTTAGCCTTCTCATTTAAATCTCTCATTTTATATATTGGCAAACTAAAGCCCAGAGAAATTAAATGACTTTTAGTCGTGTCTGACTAATAATGTGTAACTAATTAGTTATATCTGACTCTTCATGACCCCCATTTGGATTTTTCTTGGCAAAGATATTGGAGTGGTTTGCCATTTCCTTCTCCAGCTCATTTTATAAGGAATGTAAGGAAACTGAAGAAAGCAGAGTTAAGTGTTTATATATTAGTTATGTTATACAAGTAGTAAAAACCAGGTCTGGGAATACCAAAGTCAGGGATCTTTGCATTATATGGTGATCTATGGACAAAGGGAAGAATTCTGGGAACATAGAGGGGAGGTGAAGGAAAAGGGAGGAACAACTATTTATTAAGTACCTGTACCAGGCATTGAGTTGTACACTTCACAGATATTACCTCATTTGATCATACATGTAGAGCTGGAAAGAACCATGATGGAGCAACAACTACAAAACTTCATTCTATAGAGCAGAAAACTGAGAAATGGAGAGGTAGAATAATTTCTCAGTATTTGATGGTTAGAAAATTGTAACAGCAGAGAACTGACTCCAACCAAATCCTGTGCTTTGTACTGTGGTGCATCGTTTGACTGATGTCCAAAAATTAGGGATAAGCCTAACTGAAATTTAATTTGAATCTAAATTGATGTTTTTGTTTTTATTTTGTTAAACCTAAATGATTTTTCAGGAAAAAAATTGTCAGAACAATTGGAACAGTTCAAAGAGAAACCATATTTTTATATTTTCAAATTGCTAGACAAAGCCAAAAGCATCAAAATACTCTCTGGCTAAAATTCATATTTTAGTAGATATATGTGTGTTTCTTAGAGCTACCCAGAGAATGAATAGTGAATGCAAAAGTCATAAAAGAAAGCCAGAGGGTCAGAGGGGACCACAAGTTAACCCTGGAGTGTGATTACTGAAAAGACAAGCATGATCTCTGTGTCCTTGTGAGGATGAAGTATTCTGTTAAACTGTAAGGATTGCCAGCTCCCATGGCAACAGTGAGTTAGACAAAAGCCCTGGAGAGAACCTCCCCCGGGGAATTAGGTCCTGTGACTGTAGATATACAGGTTGAAAGGGGTGCCTGCCTTCTTAAGTCCTAGGCTTAAAAGCAAAGTTCCTGAGTATTACGATTGTGTGTGTATATGAGTGTGTGTGTGCGTGTGTGTGTGTGTGTGTGTCCATTATGCACTTTATGAATATATTTGTATAAGGAAATATACTATATGTATAAATTTTAAGTATACATTTGTGTATAGATATGCATGGGTATGTGTGTGGATATATTTGTACTTTATATAAAGGCTTATATAAGGATATATACTAAGTGTGAAAATTTTAATGCATATGCAAGTGTACATTTGTATATAGGTATGTATCTGTGTGTGTGTATATATATGTACATATATATATATTGCATTCATGTGTATGTATGTATGTATGTGAATGAATGGGACTATGTAAGTATATATGTATTGATATGTGCTGATTTGGGTGCAATGGATAGAGTACAGGGCCTAAAGTCAGGAAGACTTCTTGAGTTCAAAACTGTCCTTGGACAATTACTAGCTGTATGACCTAGGCAAATCATTTAACTCTGCCTCAGTTTCCTTACCTGTAAAATGAGTTGAAGGAGAAAATGGGGAAAAAAAACATATTCAATAAGGATAAATAAAGAAAAATCCAGGGGCAGCTAGGTGGCATAGTGGATAGATCACCAGCCCTTTAGCCAGGAGGAGCTGAGTTAAAATCTGGTCTCAGACACTTAACACTTCCTAGCTGTGTGACCCTGGGCAAGTCACTTAACCCTAGTTGCCTCAAGAAAAAAAAAATTTAATTAAAAAAGAAGAAAAGAAAAATCCAAATGGGATCATGAAAAGTCACACATGACTAAAAAGTGTCAGAATAATAACAATTAAATTACTTGCTCTATGATGAAGGCAAAGATAGGAGTGTAATATGTAAGCTCTTCAAGGAGCTCTACTCAAAGACATCTCCTTCTTAAGATGGAATTTCATTAGCCTCTAGGTTAACTGTCCTTTAGGAAGGGGAGAACACTTGTAGCCCTTATCAACCATGCATACCTTAGTGTTAGTTAGTTAATCTAATCCTCTGGGAACTTATATTTGAGAAAACTGATGCCATGATTATCTCAATATGAATTTGGGGCTAGATTTAAGGAACCCACAGGTAAAGTGAACAAAGACTGTGAGTGGGAAAGAAACCTCAGAATGAATCTAGTCTCTTCACTTTAAAGGAGAAGAAACTGAGGCTCAGAGAATAATAACCAGTATATGTTGTCAACTTTACACAATAAATATTGAAGCAAAAACCCAGACTCATATAAATATACATTTTTAGTTAAAAGGGACCTCAGCAGTTTAGTTCAACCCATTCTCATGTCCCCTCTCTATTCTTTTCTTATAGACTTCCAAGGAGGTGAAACCTATAAAGAGATAAATTTAGGCTTAAAGTCAAACCTTTAAGCTTAAATTTATCTCTTTATACTCTTTTCCATTTCTTTCTGATTCTACCCTTTAGAGCCAAACAGACATGATAGCACTTCAAAAACTTGAAGACATCTATTATGTCTACCTCTAAGTTTTCTCTTTTCTGAGCTAAAGATAACTACTTTCTGGAGAGTAAAATCAAGAGGGAAAAGTCAAGATGGTAAAGTGAGAGGAAGCATTTTTGCCTATCTGGACTAGTATGCTTCCTATCTAATGACCTAGAAAATGTATCAGACCAAATTCTAATTAGCAAAAGAAAAAGCAGAGCAGGAGACCAAGACCAAAGGATATTGAGCATTATGGTCTTTCTGAACCTAATCTATCTCTGGCAAATCTGATCAGGAAGAAAACTTCAGAGAGTCATTTTCTGGCTCAGAGGTAGGGGAGAGAAAGAGACAGAGACAGAGACAGAGACAGAGACAGACAGAGAGAGACAGATAAACATAGAGACAGAGACAGAGACAGAGACCAAGACCAAGACCCAGAGAGACAGAGACAGAGACAGAGATAGAGGCAGAGAGAGACAGAGAAAGACAGACATCGAAACAGAGACAAGAACAGAGAGAGAGACAGAGACAGAGACAGAGTGAAAAAGAAAGACAAAAAGACAGAGATAGAGGGAGAGAGGAAGAGACAACTATGGACAAGGGCAAAAAGAGATCCCAGGAGATCCCTGAACTAGCATTATATGCCTGAATTGGTATCATTTGGCAGCTCTGTAGCCCATTACTCAGTTCCAGGTCACAGATCCAGAGAGAGAAGAGCAATTGAGAGTGACCAGGAACACTAGCTAAGTACTGAGCAAACATCAAATTCCAGAAATGTAATAATGTGTCTTTGAGTGAGGAGCAGAGAAGGAATTTAATCCAGCACATAAATCTGGAGAAGAAAAACCAGGGCAGGAGACCAAGAGAAAAGGATATTAGCCATGTGGTCTTTCTGAACCTAAACCTCCCAGAAGTCTCAATGATTGGGTCCAGCAACCACACACACACCAATTGACTCAAATGTGGGTCAAGAGTTTTCAGAACTCAGACTAGGAGGGCAGTAAACAGACCTCTCCCCAGATTATACCACTTCGAGAGCACTAAAAATTTGCAGTCCCCCAGAACTGTGAAAGCAGAAGCTCATAAAAGGAAAGAAGATCAGACCAGACATCTCCTTCCTACTCAAATCCCCAGAAGTTAGCAAAACCCAGCACTAAAATCAAGAACAAAGACAAATAAAAGAGTAGAAGAATGAACAATCAAAAAAAGAAAACAAATTCCTAGAGATAACTATGTTGACTATGCCAACTACTATGGCAAACCTGGATAGCATATTAAAAAGCAGAGACATTACCTTGCTGACAAAGATCTGTAGAGTCAAAGCTTTGGTTTTTCCAGTAGCAATGTTTGTTTGTCTGTGAGAGTTGAACTATAAGGAAAACTGGTGCGCTGCAGAATCAATGCCTTCAAATTGTGGTGCTAAACAAGGCTTTTGAAAATCTTCGGACAGCAAGAAGGGCAAATCAATCAATATTCAAAGAATTAATTCAGGCTATTCACTAGAAGGTAAGATTCTGAAGCTGAACTTTAAATACTTTGGACACATGATGAAAAGACTGGATGCATTGGAAAAGACCATGATAGTGGGAAAAGCTGAAGGCAAAAAGAAAAGGGAACAGCAGAGGATGAGATGGATTGACAGAACCATGGAAACAATGAACATGAACTTGGACAGACTTTAAGAGATAGTGGAGGACAGAAGGGATTTGTGAGCTATGATCCATGGGTTCACAAAAATTTGGACACAACCAAACTGAACAATAAAGAAGCTCAAGACACAAAAATGCAAAAGAAGACAGTGACTTGAAAATATGTACAAGCAGAGCTTCCCCAAAATGGAGCTTGGACATAAGCTCAACAAGAATTCCTAGAAAAATTAAAGGAAAAGGGCTTTTAAAAATGATTTTAAAAACCAAAATAGAGCAAGAGAGAAAATTGGGAAAATAATTTATAGTTATGGAAGAAAGATGTGAAAAGAGAATCAATAGTTTGGTAAAAGTAGCAAAACAAACAAACAAACAAAAAAGTCTTTCTAAAGGAAATAGACATTCCTAATTCCTTGAAGCAATTCTTTTATGACATACAGTCAAAACTAAAGCAGCTCAATTCCCTCTTCTGAAGTGACCATAACACTCCATTTGAGCTGTGACAAGGCCAGAGGACAGAGGGGCTATCACCTCCTCATGCTTGGAATCTGACTTTCAGCAAAAAAAAAAAAAAAAGATAGCATTATGACTCATATCAAGCTCACTGTATGGATCTTAGCACAATGCCTGGCATATAGTAGGTCTTAATGCTGTTTCCTTTTTTCCTTCTTTGACATTCAGCTCTTTTTCTATACTCTCCTCTTTTCTTGAATCTCCTGCCCCTTTTGTCAGATTGCCAAATTTGCTCTGTCAAGCCTCATCCTTGGGTCCCTCCCACCATCTGCTGCCTTTGCTCTTACATATATGCTGCCGAATGAAGCTGGAGAAAATTCTGCTAACCAGTTCCATTTAAACTTTATTACCTTAGCTCCTTGAAGTTTTCACTGCTGCCAGGCAATCCTTTCTCCCCATTTTCTTCAATTAACTCACTATTCTGCTCACCAAAGATTCTTAAATTTTTTCATTCTTTCTCAAACTTCTCATTTGTGCCCCAATATTTTATTGAAAAAAATTAAAACTGAAAAGCTCCCTTTTCTACCATCCTCCTTACTTATATCACCCAGGTATCTTTTGCAGCTTTCTCCTTTACCTCTTTCTTACATGAAGAAGTCCTCCTTGCCAAAGCAAACCCCTTCACAAGCATAAGCAATTCCATCCCATTCTATTTTCTCCAGCAGATATTCCCCTTTTATCGCTCTCACTCTATTATCTCTTTTGAGTCTTTTCCCATCTACTGGTTGCGTCTCTACTGCCTATAAACATGTCCATTTCTCACCCATCCTCAAAAAACATTCATTTTGATCTATCCATATCTCTCCTTCCTTTTGTGCATAAGCTCCTTGAGAAGACAATTCTACTATAGGTGTCTCCAGTTCCTTCCTTTTATTCTCTTCCTAACTCTCTGCATTCTGAGTTCTAACTTCATCATTCAACGAAAACTATGCTCTCCAAAGTTATTAGCAATTTATTAATTGCCAAATAAAGTGGATTTTTTCACTCTTTATCCTTCTTGAGCTTTCTTCTGCCTATGTCACTGTCAACTACTGTATTTAATAGCTATGAGAGCTGGACTGGAAGCAGGATGCTGATATGGTCACCACCAGGATTTCTATATCTATTCTTTAATAAATATATAACCAATATTTGGAAATTGTGATTCATGAGCTTTTTGGGGGGTGATGAAGTAAGTGTCCCCTTCTCTACAATGATTTCTCCCTTCAATCATAGCTTCAAGAGGTAGTTGGAAGTAGGTCAGGTGACCTGTGTAAAATTACTATTCTTTGGGGTTTTGGACCCTGGGCTATGTCCATCGAAGTCCAGAAAAAGATAGGGAGTAAGGAGGTGGTGGTGGTTTGATTTTCTAACAGCATAGTCATTGTCTTCATCATCATAAATCAACCAATCATCATCAAGACCTATCTTAAATATAAGTAGTTCTCTACATGGTAGGATGGTAAAAATTTTAAGGAAATCTACCCTGATCCTAAATATCACTTCTTATGATCTTTTAAAATTATTGTGCCCATTAGGTACAGTGTAGTATGATGGAATAAAGTGGGATCAAATACAAATAGTGAGCAGCATTTTGAATTAGAAAACAAACTACAAATTAGCATTTTCCACATTTGTTACATATTTTTATTTATTTTATTAAATTCCCAATTGCATTTTAATCTGGTTCAGGCCACATTTAATAGCTTTTCAAGTGCTTGATATCCAAGAAGGAGGAATTTGGCATGGGACTAGGAGACAGAAGCCTCAAGTGTGAGCTCAAACTTTAATGGCTACTAGCTCTGTGACCTTAAATAACTTGCTTTCCTTAGCTGTCTTTGGTTTTCCTAACCTGTAAAATGGAAATAATGATATTTACACTATCTATCTCACTTTATTTTTCAGGCTTAAGCTGTAAGTACTGTGAGGGCCAAGATCTTTATTCTCACCCCCACAAGTTTTACAGCAACTGCTGGGGAGAAGGGGTACATACTCTACAACTTTAATCCACCTGCAACAGTAAATATGCTTATAAGTAAGGAGAAGAGAGAGAGAGAGAGAGAGAGAGAGAGAGAGAGAGAGAGAGAGAGA